>JAUMHE010000260.1:317132-340916 GCA_032359235.1 Enteromius mattozi
TGTATTCGTGTTGTTAAAAGCGTAAAAGAGAACTTGCAAATCCTCAGTAAGATTTACTGTGTATGCTTTTAGAGACGGAACACAACACAGACATGTAAAGTCAAAAATCTTTATTTTAATAATTGTGATTACACTATTGCCCTAAATAATCGCGATTATGATTTTAGCCAGTATAATACACAAAACAATCGTTCTGACGAGAAGACAAACTTCACATGCCAAATATTAATATTGAAGTCAATATTATCAATATTATCACATGCCCAATATTAATAATGAAGTCAGCTGGTTTCATTTTACAGTAAATAAGGTTGATAACTGAATTGCAAGATGATAGCAGTTGCATTTAAATGAAACTAGAGAAAGAGTGGTGGTGTGACATGACAGATGTGAAAGAAATAACCAAATGAGCAGCATCTTATTCAGTGTTTTAATCAGGGACATCTCAAAATGTTGCAACTGACCAATAAGAATCAAGTATTTCAGAGAGACATGTAATACTAGTAAATAAAACATTATTTGAGTATTTAACTCAATCTGCTGCAGTCTATCAGTCATATAATTGAAGTCAATGGGCACAAAAAACAAAACAAAAAAACACTGTCCTCAGCTCATTCATAACATCCAGCTATTTATGTGCCAGTTGACGCGTCATGCGCTGGATGTTATGAATGAGCTGTGGACAGATGGAGCTTGTGGCGTACAAGAGGTAAAAAATTATATAAATACTGTTCAGTTTTTTGCACAGACTGGTCGTTTCGTGTCTTAACACCTCAATGTTTCGTCACAAGCCGCAGGGTTTAATTTGGTTTCGCCTGTGTATGTTGTTTTGTATATAATTTCTGTAAAGGAATAGGCAATGCATGTTTAGGGTAGGACTGGCTTTACGTGGGTTACCAGGTCAGTGAGCTCTACTTTAAGTGTAGCCATGGTGACGCAGGAAGCCCTATGACTGCTTAGCAACAAATCACCACGGTGATCTCATTGAACAGCATTAAGGTCTCTCCGTGAGACCGTGACGCTGGTTCAGTCAGCACTCATCTGAGTAAGTCTGTCTGACAGATTACTCTCATTCAGACTACACAAGTACAAACACATTTCTATTGCCTTCAATATACATTACCATCACTCTATTCTCCTATTTGATAATGCTCAGTGCTTTGCTACAATCTGTATTGTTAAAAGCGCTATATAAATATAAGTGATTAATTGATTGATTGATATTATTAAAATATGCAATATTGTGTAAATCACAAGCATACCAACAAAACAAAACAAAACAAAAGATTCTGCTATTGACAGCTATAGTGATTATAAAGGAAATGCTTCCTGGATTTGTTTAAAACCCAGTCACAATTTGAATAACAGTTTTATTTCTCAGGCTAATAGCCACACACTGCAGTAGGACTGAAATGGAAAATGCGATGACTGATAGTGGTAACAATGGAAATGGACAGGATAAAACCTAACAGGGATAGCTCACTCCAAAAATAAAAATTCTGACATTATTTACTCACCCTCAAGTTGTTTCAAACCTCCTTCTTTTTCTTTTGAGCACAAAAGATGACATTCTGATGAATGTTGGTTACCAAAGAGTTGATAGTAGCCACTGATTTGAGTAGTCCAAAAAAAAGCAAAAAAGAAAAAGAAATAATATAACAACTATGTAATTCAGTGGCTACTGTCAACTGTTTGGTTACCAACATTCTTCAAAATGCCATCTTTTGATCTCAACAAGACAGAAACGAACGCAAGTCTGTAACAAGTGGAGGGGGAGTAAACGACGACAGAATTTAAATTTTTTGGGTGAACTTGATTTGACCCACTAAGCCTTCTGTTCTGTTCTGTGTAATAAGTTTCTTTGGTCTTCAGACATTTATTTGTCCATCAAAAAGCTGCTGCTGAAAAAAAACAAAAAAAAACAAAACAACAACTTTACTTTAAATGTAAAAAAACAATCAATTAAATATTCAATTCTATCACAAAGCCCTACAATAAAGTTTTATTGGTTCAGTATCTGTGGCATTTCTCACCACAAGTTATGAACAAATTTAAAGGCAGGGAAAGCGATTTTTCAAAAATACTTTAGAAAACAGTCGGGGCGAGTACCAAAAAAAACTTGTAGCCAATCAGCAGTAAGGGGCGTGTCTACTAATGATATGGAGGAAAGTGAACAGTGAACAGTGAATTCAGTGAACAGCTGAGCTGAGTGACAGAAAGATAAAAAAAAAACAAAAAAGGAAAATGTCTGCGGAAAAATAAGGCAAAAAGTAGGACCCGTGTAAATATCGTATCAGCTTTCCAGCGCTGATGAGAACTCAAGGAGTGGAAATGCATGCGACTGGATGCCGAGGTTGCTTTGGTTCTTCTCAAAGCTGAGTGAGTAACACTGTCTCTACACCAGACGCCGCGCAGTGACAGCTTAAAGTCTGCCTACACTGGACGAGATAAAGCGACCTTTGAAAATCATTTGAAATTTGTGTCAGCAAGTCATAAAGAGAACGCGGCACAGTTTTCTGTCGGAGTGTTCGGTGTAGACAGAATCACTGATTTTAATGACTTCTATAGTATTTTGTCACGCCGCTCGCGTCATGTGTAGACACAGTGTAACATTGGCTCTGCTTTGTTTCATAGAGCTAATAGTTGTCTGGGTTGTTTAGGCTATGTATGTGTGGGGCGGAGCTATCAAAATAGGGGCGAGACCCTTTTGGGGTAGAGGCGTGCTTGTTTTGGTGATTTCAAATATCAACATTGCCTTTCAGAAATTCCTTACCCTGCCTTCAAGTTGTAGTTTAGAGTTGGACATACTAATTTACAATTAGAAAATTCAGACTGTGCACATACAGTATGAATCTACTGTTTTAATGAAACTCTGCCAAATACTGAATCCAAACCTTTGCATACACTTAAAATTCAAAGTATGCTTTTGGCTTTACCTGACTTGGAAAGTCCTATTTGTGAGGTGTGCATGAGGTTTTAATTTGATCAGGATGTTGATTTGGATGATATGGGGACCTGGTGCATTAATGTGGGACATGCATAACAACATTTAGTCAGAAAAACTGCATTAAGCCTCCTAATACAAGTTCGCTTATATCAATCGCAGGAGTTTAGAGAGCTTCCTGATGTCTTCGTGCACAAAGCAGCACAAAGCACAAAACATTCTCCACCACCAGCCACTGGGTTAAGATGCACTGCAGTACTCATATATCGTCTCTCCCTCATAAACATGTAAGAGGCCATCCAATAATGGCATCTTCGTCCATATGATCTAGCGGCACTAAATAATCAAGGCAGTGCAAATATCTGCCCAGAGTGACTGCAAACAGTAATGAAAACTGAGGGTGGGTTGTTCCTCGGTGTAGACCAGTGGTTCTCATTATTTTGTCTATGAAGCCCTCATCCCTACATATAATAGTTGCAGAATTAGATGAACGCAAACAGTCATCAGAAAGCAAGAATCAGCTAGATACAGGGTTCATACAGATTTTAAGAACTTTTAAAAGAACTTTCAAGTAGTGCAAGTCTGTATCAAGGGTTGGGAAACATAATACAATAATCATAAACTACCCTAACAAAATACATCACTGACTACTGGCCACACACACAAAACAGTGTGTCCATATACAGTGTTTATGTACAACTGCTGCCCCAACCAACCAATCAAGCTCCAAGGTTTCAGCCGAAATGCCATGGTAACATATTATAGAAAAGACAAACCTAAAAACAACAACAAAAACATGAAATGTTCTAATATTTAAAATAAATAAATAAATAATAATAATCTAACAATGCAATATTTTAAATTAGGTTGGCAACAGAGACTGCATGCTTAGACCTAAAATAACTCTGGACAACATGCATGTCATAACAGAAAACTCAAACCAAATGCTGATCTAAAATCAGCTCCATGCACTTACAGTTACAATATAGTATGGCTTATATGATGCCATCAGTGTCCAACTATTTTTGCATTGGCATTAAAAATATCCACTTGCCTCACAGGGTTACTTTTCTTTAACCCAAGAGTCGGACACGGACATGCATCTGCCATACCATACCTACACAACACCTGTGGCTCAGTTCCCAGAATATTTACTGTAGTGTGATAAATAAAACATTGAGGTAATAAATAATAAATGTGTAATTAAAAGGACACCTACAGCTGTGATGGTGGTTGAGTCAAGTCACCTTTTATTACTGAATATTTGTTTATATTCATTGAATATCAACACAGAACAAACCACTTCAGAACAATATTATTATATTATTTATTACTATATTATCTTTGGAACAGCATCAGGGTGAAGAAATGACAAATTTTTCATTTTGTCTGAACTTATACTTCAAGTGTTAACTTCAATGTTACTATATTTAGAGGAGTATAATAAGAATAAGAAATCTCATCTGGAGCCGTATTACTTGAGGAAACTGAAGAACATCAGATTTTAAACCTTAAAACTATTATCTTAATAAGACAGTCACAACAAACCCTTGGAAGGCTGCGATGTTGCGATGCAATTACACAAAAAATTGCAATATGAAACCTTCTGCTTGATATTACGGTGTCACAGACAGGTTGGAACTAGACGGCAGTCCTGCCGAGAAATCATTCTGCAGAGACCAGAGGAAATTCCCAGCAACTCTGTGAAGCCACTTTTATGGTTTTCTTAGTGCAAGTGTACAGAAAATAAATTCCTAAACAAAATCTTCAAGATTGTACCTAAGTTTCCAGAAAGCTGGCAGGGATCTTCATGCACTAAGATAAGGAAAAACAAACAAAGGCCATAACATATATAAAAACACCTGGAGATGAATCCTATCTTGAAAGTCAAACCAAGTCCAGATCTTCTGCATCTGAGCAAATCTACAAAAACAGTACTCGTGGTAAACAAGGGTTTCTGTATGTGGGCCAATGTAAGTGACAAACATACTCTTCATGTCTCCAGAATGGCCTCCTGTCAACAAACAGCTGAACATAACACTTCTCCAACACGCACTCCGTATAAAACTGAGGAAAGTTCTTCAGATCAAGTGAACAGACAGAAAACACCAGCACAGGAAGGCAATCTGAAGTGGGGGTCATTTCTTAAGATTGAACTTACTGATACTTATGATTCATTTGTTATGCAATACCAAATAAAAATTAATAAATATAATATATTATACTGTACCTACTCTTTATTTCTTATTCTAGCTTACAGCTACAGTGACGAAAGAAAATAAGCCGGATATTTCGAGTCATGTCATTTCTCTTTTGAGACCACTTCTGGGAAGTTCAACTAAACAAAGACTAATAAAGAATCCCAGAGTGTCTGTGTGTGGGGGGGTACAAAGTACCTCTGTGACTTTGTGGGAGAGATTCCCATTAAGTCCTAACATCTGGTTTACTTACAGTATGTCGAATTAAAGGATACTCCAAGTAAATTTAATAACATGTTGCAAACAGTTCCCAGTAGAAATAGTAGAGGTCAAACAAGTTAAGCTGAGTGAAAAGACAATTAGTAGTCAGAGTAAACCGGGAAATCGTTCAAATTTCAAACACCATTCTACACAAAATATAAACATTATAAAAAGTTCACTCTCTTATAAAGCATAAAATATTTTCATTTTAATCCATTTATACAAACAAATACAGTTAAACAGGTTATAATATTTAATATTATTAGAGTAATGACATCTAACAATATAAAACACACTTCTGTTGTGATTCCCAAAAACAAATCGCCAAACATAAATTGTGGTGCTGTGCTCATGTGAGCATCTCATGATACGTCATGTCTGTCTTCATGATGGTTATTTTTGTTACATTGTTCCTTTAATGATAGCTCTTTTTTTTTTTTTTTTAATTAGTAACGGAAGCATGGGCTCAGCTGTCAACTTGGTATTTACATAAAATTAAAGTTAATGTAATTGTTAAATTGATTAAATGTTTCGTTTACATTTTACAGTGGAGTTGTATATCAACGGTAATATTACTATCTTAGATATAATACTACTGAGGACAACATTAACATAATATGGACTGAAACATTAAAATAAAAATACATTTTACTTTTTTATTTATTTATTTTTTTTTTCAATAATAAATAGGTTTGGATATCTTCATTTTGCTTTCAAATTTTTCTTTCTTCCGGGAGGCAAGTCCCCGACCCCCCCAGAGGGACCATGGTTCACCGCGCATAGTGTTACAAAATCCTGTGGGAAACACTTCAATCGACCAATTATTTTTTTCTTCATATCTATCCCTCATTTTCCTCTAACACAGCAGCACCATGGTCCAGTGGTTCTTATAGGCCCTTTGTGTTATTGAAGTATTAATAACAGCTGTCCAGAACACAATATCACATAGGCCTAGGTGCTTTAACAGAAACAATGCTACTTTTTGCATCTGTTCTTGGTGAGGGCTGTTCTTTGATATGACATTCAATCAGGCCTTGACAACAAAATCAAGAATCCTTTATATACACTGTGATTGGTTAGTCTGGAATGTCTATTTTTTTTTCTGTTAAGATAAATATAAAAATTAAAGTCATAGAAAGATAGGAGCAGAAGATGTCAGAAGAAATACGACTCTTTATATACAATATAAATGAAATGACAGTGAACGAAGAATATAAAATACAATATAGCCTACTTGTTCCTCTTACCGGACAGAATTTGATTGCCCTTGTTTGCAATGTTGCCAACGTTAGCAGATAAATGATTGATGAGGCAAAGTTTCCAACTCAAACAGAGCAGGGTCAGAAAGATACTAAGTCCATGTTCATTCATGCCAAATGATCATGGAAAAACCATCAATATGACAAGAGCCTGATCTGTACCTCAAACAGTGGCTCCAGACATTTAGTTCACCACTTCATATTAAAATGAACGATATAGCAGATCTAAATGATAACATTAGCCAGTGTTTCATCCTTTTAGCAGCTTATTTTTGAAAAAGTCTTATTGTTATCATAAGCATTTAAAATGCAGTTTTCATTTGATTGCTTGGAAATTTCATACAATTTCTGGTAGCATTTATAACAAAAGGCGTGGAACTAAATATTTAGGATTGCTGGAACACACCCTCTTTAAAACTCCTGTCTATCTATATTCCCGCTTCTAAAAGCAACAAAACAGCTGACGCTGGAAGACAGTGACCTTGACTGAGCGCTGAAGTGATCTCTAGTATTTTGCTCTGCCTTATTTCACTTTGACTGCCAGCGCACTTCACCATCTATAGAAGTCAAACTGAGTTGGCCGTCCTCCCATCAGCTAATTTTAGGCAGCGGTCTCCAGCGCTCAACCCCCACTGTGAGTTTGAGAGAACTCTCCCTAGAGCAGCAAAAAACGGGGGTGAGCATGGATCACTTTCACGTGACATGGGCAGGTTTGATTTTAGAGGTTGGAGACAGGTGGAGGGGGAAAAAAAGGGTATTTTACAGTAAAACTGTGTTAACTTTACAGGTTTTAGAAGTACAAAAGAACAAATCAATGTATAATTTACAGTTTCATAATGTAAAATGTTCAGTTTGTTCAGTAAATTAACTGAAAGTGTTCATAGTTTCAGGGTTTTTTTTCCCTTTTTTCTACAACTATCAAAATAATTTTTGGTAGTTTAGGTTCCCTCCCACTGTACTCTTAAAGCTTAAAATGTCTATCCATCACAAACATCCTCTTACATGATCGTAAAATATTTCCGTAGTGTAAGATTTGGGGTTTTTTACATTTTTGGTACAATTCATCTTCATCACATTTCCATGGAAAAGTGAGAATGTTAAAGAAATTTGCATCAACAAAGAACTGTAAATAAAACTGTAAAAAAAAAAAAAAAAATACACCTAGTAAACATGGATTATCACACAAACATGTTAGAATTTAATTGTACAATTGAGATGGAAATGATTTCTTGCAGCATGGGCATGTTTCACTTATTTAGAGACATGGCTGAAAATAATATTCCAAATATGACACAATCTACATCAAGATAGTAGAATATATGTACATGAGTACACTCCCAGATGCTATAACAGTTAAAAACATTTTCATTTCAACATTTCCACAATTCTTATATTCAGAACATTATGTTGCACATTTCAGCAGCATACACTGTGCAGAATGCATAAATTGTTTATGTGCATGGAATATCTAGATTAGAGCCTGCACGGGACTCAAATTTAGGCCCTAGCTCGAGATGCTCAGGCCCTAGCCTTAAACGTTTAGCCTAGATAAATGTGCACTATATTTAAGTTTGTGTGGCTAAAGCTCACTTTGCAGGACATGGAGGAGCCACCGCGTTTACTTGTTTGTTTGTTTTTTTCAGCTTTTTTGCTCATAAAGGTAAGAGTAGGACATTACTCATAACTGTAAAGGGTCTGCTTTTATTTGCGTGCACTCACAATATCTACAAAACATTGTGCTTTTATAAAATAAAGAAATCTCCCCGAAGGTGCGTCTAATAAGGAGATGACATACTACATTTGCTGAAATGGGCAATGCAACTACAACTGAAATGTGTCCCACAATGCCTGACCCTTTTCAGAGTGAAAAATGAATCAGTAGTCACAATTTCTCCTTTTGGATTTAATGACATTGAAAAGTGTTAATTAAATTAAATTAAATTAAAATAGCAAAACTATTCATGTTTTATTAAGAGATGATAAATGGACACAATTTGCTAAATGTACTCCTAGTATTAAATACTTTAAAACGTTATTTGAACATGTCAACATTTATTCTTTGCATGAAACACAAGATAGTTGGAGTGAAGTAACAAACAGATGGATGGGGGTTTGTTATCAGACTTTAAAAAAAGATCAAAGTTGACCTAATAATTATAGCAGATTTGTCACCCATCACAGACGTTTTTTCAAATAGAACTATACAAAGTAAATGTTTTTTCTTTGCCTACAATTTTAATTTTGGCACTCTATCAAGGCATTTCCTTTGATACATTCAGGAAATAAGATGGAGCATGATAATCCTTAAGCAAAAATAAACAAATTTAGTTACGATTTCAACATCCAAACTGAGAGAAACACTATATTTACAAACGTTTCCTGCATTCAAAATTCATTTCATTGTATACACAACTGTTCTCTAAAAACCTATCCATTACCACTTGTTTTTAGCCTATTGTACAAAGTACTTTTTCTAAAAAGAAAAAAAAAAAAATCACTTCCTTTCCCATGGCAATGTGACAAAATTGGTTTAGCCCCTGCCTGTTGCATTGTGGGGTCAAATATTTCTACAGGGTCAATGTAGATTTTGAACACAAGGGAAATTGTTTTTCATCAGTGTTGTTTCCTGGCTGCTAATTCCACAAGGATTTTAGTTGTATAACACACGCAGACAGATTTTAGAATGTTTTCAGTGATCTATTAGTGAAAAGTAATTACGTGTATAAGAGTAATTTTTGCACAAAATACTGAACAACCACCAAACAAACCAACACTGCTGAACTCAATCAGAGCGTATCCATTCAACCTCAGCATTCATAGCAAACAAAACATAAGAGCAATTAATAATCTATATTTACAGCTCTCCACATGAAGCAGACTGTATGTGAGTATTTCACTGAAAAATGCAACTTCTAGTGTAAAAGTCATCAACATTAACAACGATGTGGGCAAATATAATGTAATTCATTGAAAAATTATGTAAGTGGCACTCTGGCCCTGTTTACACCTGCGTTTTCTTAGATCAGATAACCAGTAGACAAAGGAGACACATTACTGTTCACATTTGTCATTTAATTGTTTCTCTTTTTTCCACTTTTGACCACTTCTGTCCTGATTCTACCGAGATGCGGGTCCCTCTGCTTTTGTCTGAACTAGAGTGGGAAGGTCCAGCTGTCCAGGTGTTATAATCAAATGAAGACGCTTCACAACGTGCTGTGCATGTAAATATTTGGGTTTTCTTCAGTTATTTCGATCCAGTGAATTAAACAAGCTAACACAACTGTCGTACATAATCACAAAATGAGACGACAGAAAAAGACAAGGAGAGCAGCCACTTTTGTTTCTGTAGTTAGCCGCAAGACCTTGCCGAATGATGTGGACTAGTGCTTCGAAATAAACTTTCTAACATTAGTTAACCCCAACAAAGTTTAAATCCAATTTTTAAAAAGTGTGCTTCCCAGCAACAAGTCCCACAATGATTACATGTTTGGTCATGTTAGCAGCTGTTTGAACGCATTGCGTGTCTACATTACAACCGCAATTCAATTGAATGCGTTTTTGACCACCTCTGGATTAGGGGTGTAACAATAAATCGGGATAGATTCTGTGATTTTTTTACATGGTGCGAATAACAGTAGAATATTACATTTGGTGATTGTTGTGGTTTTCAGCAAATGCAAATAATAGTACATTTGTGACTATTAGCTTTTTGCATTTCTACAGTTTTTTTTATAGTCCACTACAAAGTTAACTTCTTAACTAGCAAATCTGTTTTCAAACATAATTTACTGTGGTTTTACTTATGCATATATCATTTTATTATACAAAATTACATTATTTTAGCTGTTTATATCTTATCAACTGAATATGCCAGTGTATTTTTTAAACAATATATATATATATATATATATATATAGTTATTAGCAAAACATCAAATTAAAGAAGTGTTTAGTTTTTATCCGATTAATTGAAAAAATAATTGCCCAACTAATCGATTATCAAAATAATCGTTAGTTGCAGCCCTAATTGGGACAATCATGCACATCTAGTCAGTAAAGGCAGTTCCTTGATTACCGATAAATCTCAATATCCTGTTTTCGAATGGAGCAGCAGTTTACACACAGAGCCAAAAAAAATCACTGACAATATCGCTTTCCAATTCAAATTAATCACCTGCAAAACTGAACGTGATATTGCGTAGCTTGTCAGTGATCTATGGCTCTGTGTTTTAACTGCCAATCAACTCGGTCTTTTGTTTGTACATACCTATAGTACCGTGACTGGAGGTACGTTGAGCAGACAGCTTTGGAGACGTGACTGGCTGAGCCAAAGTCTATGACTTTCACCCGGTAGGGCTGCCGTACAGGGTCCACCAGCATGATGTTCTCAGGCTTCAGGTCCGCGTGGATCAGTCCCATGGCCTTTAGCTTTTTTAGCGCTGTGGCCACCTGCTGAAGAATGGGACGGATCACCTTCAAAGGTAGCGGGCTGAATTTATTCTGCTTGAGAAAGTCATACAGGTTTTGCTCCAGCATCTCAAACACGAGGCAGGTGTGGCTGCGGTGCTGGAAACACTCGAAAGCTCGCACCAGATTATGCTCATCTGCATTCTCGCTGCTGAGGCGTGCCAGGATGCCTACTTCAATCTGGCCCTGTCGTGCATATGATGGATGATTCTTGAGGATCTTCACCGCCACAATCTCATTGGTGCCTCGTTTCCAGCATTTCACTACCTGGCCAAAAGTACCACGGCCGAGGAAGTCTAAGACCTCGTAGGTGTTCTTCAAAGAGCAAAGCAACTCGTGCTGCACCAGCTGGTAGTCTCCATCCCCGTTTCCGGAATTTCCACCTTGCTTTGCAGGCCCTCCACCGACTGTCGCTGGGACCGCAACTGGCGGGTTTCCCAAATTTGATTGCAACATTGCAGGTAACATTGACAGGTCCTCTACAATCTGCATGGCGCTCCCCAAGTTCTCCAGCTCCCCGCTCTTACGTTTCAGCCCGCATCTGTGGGAGCTGTCTTGCAAGTTAAAAACTCCACAGTCTTCCCGGTCACCCTCGTCCTCTCCTCCACCACCTTCGTCACCTTCACACTGTCCTCCACCTCCTCCTTCTTCTTGACTGTCGCTTCCCTCTCCCCTACCCCTTCCAACTGCCCCTGTAGCTCCACTGCTGCAACCCTTTCCTTTTTCCTGGTGCTCCGGCTCCTTATCCTGAGAGGCGACACCCCCTTTTTGCTGCTGCACCGCTGTGGTGGTATGCTGACGTCGCACACCGCGTACAGCAGCCGTTTGCAATGGAAGCTCCTGTCCTCGGTGTCTGCCGATTACAGAATCTCGTGTCTTAAACGAAGCAGTGATTTTTGACGGGTAAGCAATGCCAAGGGTTCTACCATTCAAGTAAGTCTGTGGGTAGGCCCTATCATGGTAAACACAGTTACTGGGCTCAACTTTGAGTTTCTTCACACTACAAAAGGCACTTGTCTGAGTTTGAAAAACATGTGGTGGGTAGACCAAGACTTGTGAGGCCATACCTGTGAACACAAGAAAACCACATACAGATCATGTTATACTTTCAACCAATAAAACGATAAATTGTACGATTTGAACATTTTCATTAAGACTGATCATCTTTCAAATTCCTGAAAAGATTAAATCCCTGATCTCTATTCAACACTAACTTACAAAATTATTAATGTCTGTAGAGGTGTTTTCCTAAGTTTGTAGTGTGACATCACAGGTGTCCACTAACTAAGTGTAAACATCTTGTCCTACTGTGTGCATTGGCTTGCATCATCAGGGTGACATCATACTTGACCTTTGCCCCTATGCTACAGCAGCAAACAGCAGGCTACCTTGAGCAGCCAATGACAGGCCAAGATAATGACTCTGCAGCAGAAGGTTGAGTTCCTCCCTCCAACACCCACCAACCCTCCTTCCAATAAATGCCGTAAAGGGAAACAACTAACTGCTCACAGGTTCAAATGACCTTTTCATATTGGTTTCCATGAATCGAGGTCTCTAGGCAACGGTTATGTCAAAAAAAAACATGGGGGGGGGGAGAGACACCAAAGGCACAGTATCATCTGTGCTTGCATAGCTTCTCTATTTTCAATAAATATCCAATTGAGGAAGGACATTGACTTCCATGTAGTAAAGCAAACTGCTGTCTTTGTGTCACAAGTTGTGGTACTAATGTAATTCAATTATTTACACTTTACTCCAGGGTCAAACCCACCTTTGATTTGCACATTAGAAAAAAAATGTTAAGGAAAGGGAAAAAGATAAGAGAGTGCTTTCTGTAACAGGCCAACACATGACCACAATTTTGAAAAGACGCTGCCAATTTCACATTCATTTGGCTGGCAAGTCCAAGCAGAGAAACTAAAATTAATAAATAACCCATACAAATTTTGCTGCTGACAAAAATTGTATTAGAGATGATCACTGTATGTTCTTGGTAAACATTTCTAACCAAATCAGGTGGCTGGTTAAGATTTGCTCCAATAATAAAATTAGGATATAAAGCTATTTTTAAGGTTTAAAGAAAAGTGTATTGCATCTCCAAAAATGAAAACTAAGAGAGGGAGAGAGAGAGAGAGAGAAAAAAAAAAAAAAAAGTAATAATAACCTGTGGGATTTCTATTCCTCATCTACAGTCATCTACATCAAATTAAATGACCTTAAGTTTAACACTCTTTGAACTGCAACCTAAAGTATTTTATTGGTGTGTAACAAATGTCCTGAAACATATTTAAGTTAACTAGACAAAAAAAAAAAAAACACTGAAAAAAGTTTTCAGTGTTGTTAATTTTAGTCATTTATTTCTCAACACTGAAGGTAACGGTATTTAAACATGGCATGCTAACGAAATTACTTCTGATGTGAAATTCTTCCCAAATAAACTTAATCTAATTTTGTCATTCCAAATTCCTTAACGATTGTACTTTTCTTTAAAGATTGCATTTATCATGTTTGATACAGGGCTGAGTGCTTTTACAGCAATCTTGAAACTAATATTAACCTAAAACCCTATCCTAAGAACAAACTCCACATTACAGCTGATTTCACTGGCAAACTCAATCACGCAGTAGTGCATTTAGGCACCATGCAAACCTCATTTATATGGAGGGGGACACCCCACCGAAATTCGACCCCTAAGGACCATTTGCTTAGGGCCCCCACAACTCTAAACATGCCCCTGCAAACCCTGATGACCATGTGATTATACTGACCTATTAAATCGGCTAAAGTCAGGCAGGGTTTGGTCTTAACTGGCCTGGTGGAAAAAGAAAAAAAGAAATAAATAAAAAGAAGATTAAAAAAAATGCCAACACCCATAAAGAAGGTCAAGGTCTAATTATGGTGGGGACAGCATATAACATATCTCATTTTCTGATGGGCTTTCGGCATGTTGGGTAAAAAATAAATAAATATTGTTCCTCCTTGAAAAAAAGAGAGAGACAAAAAAAAAAACTAGGGAAAGGGAAGAGGAAGTTACAGTTAACAAATTGCCCTGTTTTCAAGGAAAACGCAAATGGCTATTTACAAAAGTCTGCATTCCAATTGAAGAAAAAAAAAAAAAGAGTGGAAAAATAAGTCAAACAACAATGTATTCAGCAGGGTTGAAAGAAACTGCTGGAAAAAAAAATTAGTCTAATAAATAAAAAAATCTTTTAAACTATGTAAGTCACAGTATTTAATTTTCTGATGAAGAGAATAATGCATTAACAAACTTCTTTCTTTTTTATGTCAGTTAATTTCATAATCATTAAAATGAAATTACACTTCAATACTCAACATAACCTAGTATGCAGACTTCATTCCCTTTTAAATCACTGTACTCCATCTCACTTTCTAGTGTCTAGCGTGTTCACTGAAATAGCACAACTTTCCAAGATGCCTGACTTTACACACCCTTACCACAGTAAAACCTTGGAAATTTGTGGGAAAACCCAATGAATCATCTGGTTTCGAGATCAGAGAAAAATATACAGTATTTCTGAGTTGGGTTGGAACAGCTTGACCAGTGAAGTTTAATTCATGACTGAACGAGTGTTAACGATTTGGTCCTTTTTTAATGAATCAGTCAAAAAGAATCAGTGAGTTCGTGAGTTATTGGATTATGTGAACCTAAAATGAGTGTAACTCCTCCTAACTGAAAGTACTTCCAGTGACAACCAATTTCGTCTGTAAACCAATTTGTCTTCCAGTGACAACCAATTTGTCTCCACTGTGCAACTAATCAATCAAAATCACAGCCAATCAGAACAGTGTATGGGCGGGCTTTCTGTGTAAGTGCATTGCATTCTAGCAATCTGCAACAAAAAAAACAAAGTCTACATAATCAATAAAGGCAAAACGTCTGAAAAAAATAAATAAATAAAAAATAATGATAATATAAAAAATATAGAAGGTTTTATTTTTTGCTATATCCCCCAACCCTGCAGCACTAATGTAAACATTATCAACATTATTTTTACGATGATTAAAAATACATATAGTAGCCTATTAAGAGACATGGAATAAACTGCTATCCACTGTCGTTTCCATGCATGTTAGCAATTAAAGTAATGCACATTGATATACATTCACTGAAACTAAACTAAAATTAAACCTTTTTAACATTACACAACAAAATAATCAGTACCTGAGATTGTCAGAGGCACTGGACATATGGTTTGAATGTTCTTAAATAGAAACCATTCTAAAAATAGAAGCCTCTGCTGCTCATCACTTATCACCGTTAGGACAAAGACTTTGATTAACAATAATCTTGTGTCACACTCACATCTAGTTAGCACACTGTGTAATCATTCACTAGTTCTTTTGAAAATAAGCTTCGCGTAATTTCCACCTCTACAGTAATTTAAAAGGCCTGTTTAAAGGCCTTGCTAAACAATAAAGTAAATGAATGCAGTTCAACGTTTAGTTTAACATTTAGGAACATCCCTGCTTGTGGAACCAGTCAGGTAACAGAGGAGGGTCAATGGCCTGACAAACACAAGAGTCTCTGAAAAGGCTGTGTATCATGTTCACGAGACAGCTGCAGTGTGGCACGTGAGCGTGTTTATGTCACACAAATGAGGCTTCACCTAAAAGCGACTGACAATTAAGCAAACCGTGATAAATTTGTTAACCATGATAAATATAAACCACACTAGTTGAACGTTTACAGCATTCTAGAAGTGAGCAATATAATAGAGCTGTCAAAGCAGGATAGAAGCACGATAAATATGCTTGATAGATAATATCATGAAGGTTTTTGTATTAAACATCATCATTTTAGATCACAATTACAGTTTAACACTTTAGGGACCAATTCTCACTTTTAACTAGCTCTTATTAGCATGCACATTACTAGCATATTAGCTGTAGTGTCTTTAAAGTGCTATCAAAACCTTATTTTGTAACCATACTTTAGAGGTCTCTTAACCACATCCCATACCTTGACTTAACAACTACCTCACTAACTACTAATAAGCAGCTAATTAGGATTTTATTGAGGCAAAAGTCATAGTTAATAGGTAGCTATAGTGAAAATTGGTCCCCAAACTAAAGTGTAGCCAAATGTATATCTCATGTATATTAATCATAAACGTTTAACATTTATGTAGCCTAAACAGTAAACATTTTTTGTTAGTTTGTTTACATATCGTATATATTTTGTATACAGACACACACATGCATATATTTAAGAAAAATGTTATGTTTAAATATTACATTTATTTTTTTATATAAAAATAATATTTTCAAAATATACACCATATGTGTGTATTCACCCTAACAATAAAGTACACACATATTATGTGATTTATTGCATTTAATTGTTTGACAGCACTGACATGTAGGCCTAACTTCACCACATCAAGGAATATTTAAGGGATATAAAATTGTCATACAAGCTTCAAGATTTCTTAGCATTGATGTCTGTAGTATGCATTGTTTATCAAAAAATGGAAGATTTATCTGTTCAAATCCCTAACCCCAAGTGAAGTGACAATAACTGTGATACTTTACAAGCACAAATAATGAAGCAGCTCAAGAAACTGTCAAAGATTTCAGGGAAAGGACTACAACTGAATAAATCTGAATATGAAAAACAGTAGCCACTCGATGAAAGTCGTCCATTGTATGGTTAAAAACATTTGAAACATTCTTCAAAATTCCAACTAAAGCAGATTTGGAATAATATGAACGATACCTTCTTTAACTGACAAATAGGAGCAACTCTGTTAACAGCATGTTTGTGTTACTTTATGGTGGGAGGGGCTGGATCTCATATCAGGGGTCAAAAAGCAAGGCAATTAGCGATCGGAACTAAATGCATGCACAAGAAAGCAAGGCCATAAAGCAAGATAATTATTTAAAAACGAAAAGCTTTCCTATACTTCAAATAACACAGTACAGGCAGGGTTATAGGAAAACAACAAAAAAGACCATTCTGAGCCACCTCTTAAAATGTAAATTCCATGGAGTCATAGCACATACTGTAGTCAGGTCTATTTCAGTCGCAAGCCGCACCACAGTGAGTAACACAGGCCGGAGTGGGCCGTTGGTGTGGACATGTCTCTGCACTCAGCAGAACTCAAATGGCAGCCAGGCTATCGTGTGACTCCTCTATTGAACTTCCCCCGCCACTAAATGAGCTCATTCTTCAGAAAAAGCAAAGCCCTGCTGGTGAAAACAGCCTTGCCCACCGTACAACAAGGAAGATAAAACACTCTGTCTGTCTCTAGCGTCGCCTTAACACGACAACCAGCAGATTACAAAAACTCAGAAATTCGGCTCTAAAATAAAAATCGCCATCATTTATTCATCGTCATTCTGTTTGAAGTGATTTATGAAGAATATCCTGTCCATATGCATGAGCACTTAGGCTGTCATGCCCCATATTTTAAGCTAAGATAAGTGGGCTGTTAAAAAGATAGTTCTGTCATAATTTACTTATTTAATTTTTTAAACCTGTATTTATTGTTTATTTTCTGCAAAACACAAAACAAGGTAGGCCTATTTTTAGAAATTGCTCATACAGAGAAAGTCAACTGTTCGATTAACACTCTTCAAAAAAAAAAAGGAATATAGAGGTTTCTAATAATATTTTGGGGATGAAACATCCATCTGTAACTGGACCACCAAGACAGTTTGTTAATCTGTTTATAATTAGTTGTGAAACAATCAATCGAAATCTATTGAACTGGATATCCAAGTCCATGGAATTGATCCCTCTTAAATCTGACTCTGATGATGAACCCAAAATGGTCAAAATGGTGAAATTTAATTCATTACTGTTAGTAATCCTGTAGCTTAAAATCCACCAGGTCTTCATTTTCATTGTATTGAAAAGAAGACCAGGTCATTCTCCGAATATGCAATGTTTGTGTTCCACAGAGGAGGGTTAGGCCTATCTGACATGAATCACACAAGTCTCCTAATTTTGTGGTGAATTACTCCTTTAATTCCTACTGTCAAAGCAATCATCATCATCATTGTGTTTACATTTTATTTTAACAAAACAAACCACCCTCACCTTACTAAGATAACAAAAATAATAAAAATCTGGCAAAGCACTACGGGTAATGTTTTGGGTTTTTTTCTCAAGCGTAATAAATGAGTCTATTTTTATTTAACCCTTGACCTATTCCACTGCAGATGCATGCCGCTTCAAAACAACTTCTATTAGCACTTTTAAAAAGTAGCCCTATGCACTCTGTTGAGGACAAGAGCTTTTCTTATATTTTCTCGTTACTTACTTTTATTTACTTACTGTTTACCACTTTTTCACAGTAACCTCTAATAAACTCCTAATATCTGAGTTGTTAAAGACTAAAGGAACAGTAGCGTGCTACAGTAACTTCCATTACATAACAGCAGAATTTAACTACAAATTAATAATGCATTAATACAAGTGCAACTAATTGCACAATTTGAGCTGCTTCAAAATGACATGCACATTATTATACACGTATGCATGCATGACTATCTATGTATGCATCTATCTTTACTAGTTGCAAACCAAAGTTGGGCTGTGTCTTAACTGACTGTGTCAAATCTTAGGAAAAAAAACGTTATCTAACGTTAAACGGGATGCATGAGAACGATGTCCATAAATAAATTAAAATACAAAACCATTAGCATTGTCATAGCTAATAATGTCACCATGCAACGCGTCTTTGATGCCCAAAACAAGTCTATGTAGGAAGCTCACTATGATTTGACACACAGCCGATGTGATCATCCGTTTTGGTTTTGACCGTTCCATAAACAGATAACGATCAACAGAAAAACAAAATCGTTCCGATTAAAAAGTCTCACCTTTCACACGGACTAACAGTAGATATAATCCAGGTCTTCTCCGATCATTTTACACACTTCGACTGAACTCACAGCATGTAGATGTGTGTGTCTCATACTGCTGCCATCTTGTCCTGAGTCCACAGCACCATCACCCACATTTTACACCTCAAATATCTCAACAATACACGCGACCCACGACACAGAACCGAGTCCAGGGCTTTGCAGTGAAGCTGGGGCTCTGCTTTCGGTGGTACGGGCGGTTGAGCCCATGTTGTGTGCGGGGAAGAGCAGCACTGACAGTCGATATCATGTCCCTGTACACACACTCACTCTCAGCTGCGCGAGGAATGTTTGCTGCTTGTGACACTGCGTCAGGCTGAACTAATCGAGTGAGGAGGGACTCAAAACACTCGATGACGGCAGCCCTTCAAAACAGTAACCATAGTGACTACAATATACAATATCAATGTAAAATATTACACGCGAAATGTCCTTGAAACACTATAGAATGTGATCCGTCGTTCTTTTAATTTATTGCGTTGTGAAAAATGTGCTTGACTGTATTGGATGTGTAGTGTACTTTAAATCTTAAAAACAATCTTTTTTTTATTAACTGTACTTGAAGATAATAGAAACACCATTTGTTAACACATTTGAGTGCATATTTACAAAGTGCATTTCTTTCACTAAAGATACTAATTGGTACAAACCCGTTGCTGACACAATATTTGTCATTTTAACAGCTGACACAAGTAGCCTACATTCTAGCAAGGCACTTCAATTTACTTTTAGAATAAGTTGGACGACATAAGTGGCTTCTTGTTTCTATAGGAACACATCTCAAGACATTTGGTCAGTCATGTTTGACCAGCTGGCTACAGGGTAATCTTTTCCTCCAAGTGCTGGCTCGTTTCTGGTAACAGGATGTAACTGGGGGATGGAGGTGGTCTCTGAATCACTCAGTGGAAATGGTGTAATACTTACTGTACATATGCATTAAAAAAGAACTATTTATAGCATCATATTTAATAGTCACAGCACACTCTCTTTTGAAAATGATATATATTTATTTTTTTAAAGATAAACTTTCTCCTTTAACATCACTGTCACACTTTCGTTTTATGTTATTTTGTCTTGCTGCTCCAACATTTTGATTGTGGTTTGTTCTAACCCCTGCTAAGAAAGCAAATAATAACAGGACAGGCCAGCTCAGTTCAACATTTAGCCTCATGCTGTTAACCTGGTTTCCTACTGCATCCGTTGGCCCTGAATGTATTGAGGCAAAAGTCTATCCAGCTGCTCTGACAACAGGTGTGACCATGAGGCTTGTCAGTCATTCTGGCAGCTTTTGCAAATGGTAGGGGCATTTGCGAGAAGCATTTGCAATTGAAAAGGCACATTAACACGTGAGCGAGAGGGTGCCGGTGTTCTCAATATCAGCACAGCTGTGATTTGCCCATGGCCTGTAGGAGGTCTATCTGGAGAATGGGGAACTTGTGAAACATGTCCAATAAATGTGAGGACATTTTAGGAATTGGAAGAAAATAATTCATTAATCATGTTTTAGAGAACTTTACCTGTTCCACAGTGAACTAATGGTATCATAATTTTACTGATAGTGTTGTGATTTCAAGCCAGTCACACGTGCTCGTCTTCTGAGGAACTCTGGGTTCTTTCGGTACAGCCTGACATGCGCAGCACTTTATTGTACGATCTGCTGCCCTCTGCTGTTTGAGAAAGTAATGCAAATACTGTTCGGGTAATGCCACGTCAAGATTTATTGCAAGTTTGTTTTATTGCGCAAAGGTAAATTAGTCTTAATGAGAGATTAATAAGAATAAAAACAACAGCAAAAAACAAAACAAACAAATGTAAAGATTTGTTATGATATGGGGAAGGCTATGTCGAGTGTGTTGTCTTCATTTGTAAGTAAAATGTATTAAATTGAGCTTCACTGTTATATAGCACACATTTAAATTATATTTTGGCAAAAAAAAAAAAAAAAAACTACATGTACATGAGGTCAATATAAAGCAAAAATAAAATAAAAATATATAAAATAACGACAATAACAACAATACATAGACATTATTTAAAAACACGAAAAATACCCTTTAAAATCACATTTGACGTGTTATAAGCACTCATCAATGACGTGGCGCTATGACCAAACATAACGTCATCTATCGCTGGTTTACGTGAGATCAATTTTTACACTTGGTAAACAATAATATGTAGTAGTCCATTATATGGTAGTCCAAATATATTTTGTATTAACATTAATTACATCTGGTGTAAAAAACAAAACAAAACAAAGCCAACAAATGTGTACATGTGATCTGTGTACAAGTGTTGTCATGACAACGGACTCTGCTAGAGCACGTGTAGCGCTTTTTTCACGGTTGATTTGTCTGTTGATTTAGCTTGATATAAAGGAAACTGTTACTTGTTATTTTCCTTGTTTTCCCATCTGTCAGGTCAGAATAAGCAGTATGATGTGTGCAGATGTGCTCAGAGCGTGTGCTGTGCTGCAGGGCTGCGCTGATCAGCTGGCAGTGTTAGGAAACATTATACGGCCCGGAGCGGACACTGTGAGTAACATCATCAAACTTAAAACTACCTTATAGTTTCCTATTTAAAGAACAGCAATTCGTACTGTAACTACGTTGTAATTTCTTTTGTCATCTACTTATGTTACATTGATCTGTGTGCTGTATTTAGTAGTGCATGTCTGTTGATGGTAATTCCTTTTGCGTGGGTTGCCCCAATAAGGATTAAATTGGTTTAAAGCTAATTAAGACTTTGTTGATAGGTTTTAATTCGAATTTTAATTCAGTATAATTAGTTTTGCTTTCAAACACACTGGGCCTTATTTAAAGGGGACATATTATGCAAAAATCACTTTTATAATGCCTATAATGATACAAATCCACCCACTCATTTTTTATTTAATCTCCAATAAATCATAAATATTCTTTCTGAACATGCCATTCCAGATAATCCCGCCCATTTGTGGCAATCTCTGCCATATTAGCATAGGCACAGCCATGAGTGAGAAGCAGCAGACTGTCATTAATGTTTTCTGCTGTGTCTGTTGTAGATATACAATGTCAGCCCTGAAGTGACATTACAAATGTTGTGTTGGGATGCAAAAGCAAACATAGGAGGCATATTTTTCATAGTTTTCACTGATGCTGCCAACACATGCTACCAGAATGTAAACTAGGAGTGGTTTAGGTAAAAATTGCATATGAAAGCAATGTGAAGTCAACTGTTTGAATTTGTCAAGCTCATACAAGGGGAATCAGGTTTATGGTAGCACGCAAAGGCACCATGTGTAACATTGGAGACAGAGGCGTGCAGATCCATGTGCATAAACTCTTTATTGGGGGGTCAGCAGGCAGGGTCAAGATCACCGGCAAACAGGTACAGAGGAGACTGAGCAGATTCGTGGTAAATATAAACAGACGAGAAGGTCGAACACGGGAATACAAACAAACACAGGAATAACGCTCAGAAATGAATCACAGGGATATCAAGACTTCGGGACTATCTCAGTGTGGTGGGTGTTTAAATGCAGTGAGTAATGAGTTTATGGGTGTGGTTATTTGGATGCAGGTGTTGATTACAGAATGTGAACAGGTGTGGGTGTGCAGTGCATGATGGGATGTTGAGTCCATAATGGAATTTGAGTCCAGGTGAGGTGAAGTGATGAGAGTGCCCTTGAGCTCCGCTAGAGGCCACTGTGACACCATGAGATCAGATATGCCATTATTTTTATTTTACAGTGCTCCACCATGCTACATGTCACAGCGGAGCACTGTACAATAAAAGTAATGTTAGTTTAGCAACCAAATGTTACATGGCATAAATCCATTTTAGCTTGAAATGTGTTATAATGAATGCCAAAATAGCTTAAGTTGTATTTCCTTTTATAGTTTAATATACAATCTTATGCCATTAAATTTGAAGGATTTGTTTTGCTATATTTACTGGTATTTATTTAATATACATTAATATTTGTGTCACGCTGAGCCGTGCTTCTCGGCAGGCAAGGAAAGCAGGGAGACGCGGGATGAATGAAACCAGGATACATTTAATATAAACCAGGAAGACAAGATACAGGGAAACAAGACAGTTGGCAAAAACGCAGTGACATTTAACATCGACCGAAAAGGGAGAACTCAAAAAACACGGATTAAATCCACAAGGAAACAAGAGGGAAACTGGGAACACCTGAGAGACATGGCTGGGAACGAATCAACTAATAATGACAAGACAGGAACTCAAAACAAGGTCAGAACACGTGAGAAATCAAAACAAAACCAAAACAGAAAGTCAAGACATGAAACAAGACCAGACCGACACGTTACACGTTACCCCGACCAGGCGTGACCTCACGCTGAAAAAACATTGAGGGAGGGTGGGTGGTTGCCCTGGAGACTGGAAGGGGCAGAGTCACTGGAAGCCTCCAGGGCATAACAGGGTGCCACAAGAGCCACGGTGGATCTGGACCCTTGGGCGGCCATGGCGGATATGGAAACTCGGATGGCAACGGCGGATCTGGACCCTTGGGCGGCCACAGCGGTTCTGGAATCTTGGGCGGCCACGGCGGATCTGGACCCTTGGGCGGCCATGGCTCAAACCCCAGCCCACCCCTCCCCATCAGAACCCAGGCACATCTACCCCCCCCAAAAAAAATTCTTGGGGAGGTCTCCTGCCTGTGCCTGCTCTGGGTTTTTAGTTGGAACTGGGGAGGAGCAGTCTGGAGATCTAACCGGTCGAGATTCGGGGCTTGGACCCGACAACGGTTCACCTGGCCGTGA
>JAUMHE010000260.1:346477-370702 GCA_032359235.1 Enteromius mattozi
ACTGGGGAGGAGCAGTCTGGAGATCTAACCGGTCGAGATTCGGGGCTTGGACCCGACAACGGTTCACCTGGCCGTGATTCGGACACTGGACCTGCCAATGATTCTCTTGGCTGTGACTCGGGGCTTGGACCCGACAACGGTTCACTTGGCCGTGATTCGGACACCGGACCTGACAATGGTTCACTTGGCTGTGGCTCGGACACCGGACCTGACAACAGCTCTCTTGGCCGTGATTCGGGGCTGAGACCCGACAACAGCGGACTGGAATCAGCGGGGATTTGGATCGGCACTCCTGGCCATAAATCGGACACTGGACCTGACAACGGTTTCCCTGACCATGATTCGGGGCTGAGACCCGACAACTGCGGACTGGAATCCGCGGGGATTTGGATCGGCACTGCTGACCGTAACTCGGAAACTGGACCTGACAATGGCTCTCTTGGCCGTGATTCGAGGCTGGTACCCGACAACAGCGGACTGGAATCCGCGGGTAACTGGATCGGCTCTCCTGGCCGAAACTCTGGAAATGGAGATCGCGGACTGGAATCCGCGGGGATCTGGATCAGTTCTCCTGGCCGAAACTCTAGAACCCGGATTTGGAAGTTGCGGACTGGAATCCGCGGGAAACTGAATCGGCTCTCCGCGTAAATGTCTTTTCGCTGCTCTCCCTCAGCGTCACGCTCTCGCAGTGGATCAGCGGCTCGTGGTTCTCCTCCTGCCTGGGCACATGCCAGGCTGAGGAAGACCGCCGCCTTCCAGGGTAACCCCGCGGTGTCCGGCAGCTTCATGGGGCGATGATGATTAGCGCCAGATCGGAATGCTGAGATCAGCGTGATGTCGCTGAAGTCCATCCGATTAGCCAGTTGGAAGAACTCCCAAGCATATTCCTCGAACGGCAAGTCTCGAAGGACGAGCGCGCTGAAGTGTGCGGTGAATTCCATTTCTTGTGGTTTTTGTGGTTGGTCGATCTGTCACGCTGAGCCGCGCTTCTCGGCAGGCAAGGAAAGCAGGGAGACGGGGGATGAATGAAACCAGGATACATTTAATATAAACCAGGAAGACAGGATACAGGGAAACGAGACAGTTGGCAAAAACGCAGTGACATTTAACATCGACCGACAAGGGAGAACTCAAAAGACATGGAACACCTGTGAGACACGGCTGGGAACAAATCTACTAATAATGACAAGACAGGAACTCCAAACAAGGTCAGAACACGTGAGAAATCAAAATGAAACCAAAACAGAAAGACAAGACATGAAACAAGAGCAGACCGACACCATTACAATTTGCAATTACAAGGTTAACAGGAGTTTTTATATGTTGTAAAGCATGGCTTCTAAACCAGGGTGTTTTTAGGTGTGTGATATTCAAATGACCATGATATTGCATCAATATTTTTACTATTATTCTGATTGGCGGCATAAGAATTTTCCATGAATCACACACAAACTCTGTCATGAGTTGATTTGTTTGCTTATATATTTGATTGTTTACATTACATTGATAAATTCGGCCCAGAATGTTTAACTGGACAAGGTCTGATGTTGGATGTGCAGACAGAAAGTCAGATGAAGACAAGTAAACAAATAAAAACTCATTTAACCCCATTTAACCTCATTGAAAACATATCATTGACTAATAGGCTGACATATTCTACTTTTTCTTCTTTTACTCTTTCTTCCATTTAAACATTCAAAATTTGTTCTTCCTTTCTGACACTGTGTATTATTCCTCTAACTGTAATACTATAATTTCTGGCTTATTTAAAACATTAGAATATTTTATATCTTTATATAACCATATATGGATGTGGAACTATGGTCCCTGGCCAGCCGAGACAGGGAGCATTGGTACAATGTCTCATGTGGTAACAACAAATACAAAACAGTATGTTCTGAAAATTATCTCCAAATACAATAGAAATAATGACAAAAAAAAAAAAAACAGCAGAGTGAGAATTGTACAACAAAATGTAAAGTTTTAGAAAACACATATTACAGGGCATTAACATACAACATAAAGAGTCACAATATAACTCAATTTAACTTTTTGAAGCAGCACTGTCTGATCACTGTCCACTCCAATTCCGAGGCATCATTTATCTGAACAGAGACCATTAGGGCAGCCATTACAGGAGTCTTGATCAGTAGCAGAAAGTAGCAGTAAATCGCAGGAACCTCTGTGGTGGCATGACAATAAATTTTGGTGCTGGGTGGACAGGACATGATGGATAGCGCAGAGACCAGAGTGGCCATTGCAGGAACTTTTCAAGGCAGACAAGATATAGAGCTCTGGAACTGGAGCAACCCACCACAGAAAACACTGAGACAGACATGACAGGAGCATCTGGGACCCTGAGCACACGTTACTAGAAGCTCAAACTCCGAAAAATCTAGCTCCAGTACAAGCTTTTGAGAGTGCAGACATGACAAGAAGTTCTGAGACCATGTAGACACTACAGGAACCATCAAGAAGCCCTGGTACCATGCAGCTAGTACCCCGCATCAGCCTTAGAATCTCTGGGACATCACAGCTTGAACTTGTGAGCAGTAATGAGAAAAATCTCAAGGAACCAGAGCATTTGTCAGAGTCAGACATGATGGAGTGCTGAGATGAGGTACAGATTCTGGCCTTCAAGGTGGCTGTGGTAGGAACCTCTGCCAAGTAGTGCAGACAAGACAGGACTTCATGGACTGATAATTATGGCAGGGTTATTGAGACAGTGATTGGACATTGCCTGACTGAGCCGCTGGATAGGCTGATTCTACAGTAAGCTACAGATCAAATGGCAGCAGTTTGTGCAGAGAGGCGTCTAATTATGACCTACAGCTTTTACATGTGCTTCATTCAGTCATGTTACTAGTCTCCATTGGTGCCTGCAGGAACAAGATTTAAATCTATGTGTACGTTTTCATTACTAAAGCATGTATACTTTGTCAGCTCTGAGGGACAAAGCATACCATACAATGTTGCCATACAATTTCCTCAAGAGGTCCCAAGTCAATCAGCTCCTGCAGAGTCCTAGTTCTCCAGCATTATGTTGCCAAGAAACACACCACTAAAAAAAATATTTCAGCTGCCTGTATCGCTTGCTGGATTATGTTGTGAATTAAACCCTTATCGAGCCTGCCTCCCTGGCCCTCCAGGGAACAAACCAAGTTCTTGCAGGGTGACAGAAACTCAAGGAACATCACATACTTGTCAGGATCGTCCTGTTACTTGAGCAGCTGTGTATAATCCACGGCAGTCTGGGTGTTTGCCAGGACTGTAAGGGAGGTCTCCAGTGGTACAGGGTTTGGATGATCAGACTAGATACTTTAAGACCATACTAATCACAATAATATGTTTTTATTTTATTTTTTTTTTAAAGTTAAAATAGCAGTATAGTTGTATAACCTTAAATAACTGATTGTGTTTTACAAAAACTTGTCCATGTCATAATTTACCTCATTTAGAATTTTTATTTTGTTTTTATTTTATTGTTCCTTTTCACAATTACAACAATCAATGCAATTTATAGAAGTACTGATGTGCTTAGTTGACATAAAAATAATTTCTTAAATACAGTTTTGAATGGACATGTTCTTGTCAGGTTTCATGAGACTGACTCAACTTACGGTTTAGCACATGTCAGACAGTCCTCTTGCTGTAACTAGAGGTCAAGTGTCTTGATTAATGACAGAATAGGGATAGTTCCTTGTAGGGTTTGAACATACAACCTTTATTGCCAGTCCAACTCTTTAAACAATAGTAAAACTGTCTCATAATAAACATGCCATCCTTCCTGTGTTCCTGTTTTTCTCTTTACTACATTCTATATCACTCTTTTTATTTAGCAGCAAAAGAGCGAACTGCATCTGAAAACAGCTCGGCTGATGACTTGGAGCAGTTTGTCTGATTTCACAGGAGAATTACACCAATACCTAAAGCAAATTGGTATTCAAGAGAGGATATGTACTCCTGACAACCTGGCCAAAGTGCAGAAAGACGGGTGAGTACACATTTCTCTAGTCTAGTGTTGCTACACTATATGCAATTAACATGTTTTGACTATTGTTTAGAGCTGCATCCTGTAATTTTTTGTGCTCAAAATGTACAACATTTATTTAATAAGCGAGGACACCATGAAACCATTTTCCAAATGTGTTTTTGGCTTGTTCTGAATCACTACGGTACACCTATAAAAAGTGTTTATACTCAGACTATTTAGAGTGGTTCGGGTAGGTACCGCTGCAGAGTAGCCCGGTACCAGCGTGATTCGCCATTGACATAAACAGAGAGAAGTAGCTCCGACTACAATATTCTTCCTCAACATGCACACGTTTTCTGTTTATTAACCGCTAGAGTGCCAAAAGACTCGCACTGCAACTTTAATGTCATTTTACATACATTTTGAGTTTGAGCTCACATGTTATTGTATTGATTTCAAGATTTCACAATGTTTCATAAACTATTTCATAAACCATTTCAATATAATCTATGATCCAATATAGGCAGTTTGTATCAGATGTGATAAATGGGCTAATGGTTGAGCTGCAGAAGAAGAACTCTTTTCAGAGTCTCTTTTCAGCGGTAGAAGAGCAGCGAAAGAAGAAAGCCCAGCTTCTGGACATAATAAACAGGTCTTAACATGAAGTGATCAATCATTCACCCCAATATATAAGATGTTTTTAATGTATAACCTAAAGCAGTAAACATGCACCTCATTTTACATACACTGTAGGGAGGAAGAGGGTCGACTCAGGATTAAAGCACTGCAGAAAGAGTTACTTGACATTTCCAAGCAAAAAACAGAGGAGTGTGAGGTAATCACCTATTCTTTTACATGCAAACTTTTTATTAATTCACATTTTTGACTTGAACACCATTTGCTTAATATTCATGATTTTACTGTGCATAATATAGAGATGTTTTAACAACATGACATGAGTTGCTAGAAAAAAAGTACTGCATTGTCTTTAAATATGATCTATGGTTAAACATTTTAGACAAATATGCATGTGGCTTGCGGTCTGGCTGAAAAGACTGTTTTCTTCTCAGAGGCTTGAAGAGTTGGTGGCCTACCTGAGAGACCAGGTACAGGACATCAGAGTGCGGTCAAATCGACAAGGGAAATTTGTGAATAGCTGTGCTGAACAGCTGGTCTGCCAGGGACTGAAACTCAACAGTCACAAAGAGAAGGAACTAGAGGATGAAGCTGGGGTGTGTGTCTATGTAGCTGCATCAATTTATGCCCTAGAAACTACCTACAACACAATAGCAAAGCCCTTGTGTGAACCCAGAATATTTTGTGCTTGACTGAATGTGGCTCAGTTATTAAATCATTTAAGGCACACCTCTTTTGAAGAAATATTGAAGATATTGAAAAATCCATCAAGGAATAATGGTATATTGTGTAGATGTCGCATCCAAAGTACTTTCAACTGTCGAAGGCACTGCCATTTTGTTTTTTTACAACAATATGATCAAGTGACAGATGTCAGTAATTTCATGATTTCAGAGTTTCGAAATTGCAAGTTAATAAGTCATAATTATGGTAATTACAATAATTCTAACATACCCACATACATACACATTTTAATATGCACACTCAGATGCTGCAAGAGAGAACTGAAGAAGAAAAGAATGTTCACATGGAGTTGGAGACCTTCCTAAAAAGACAGCATGCTGTGAGTGAAGTGTGTTTGTGGAATTTTGGCTCCTCATGTTTCAATGTTCTGATCGAATCTTAAATTCTGATGTGCATTGATGCACTACAGAACTTACAGGAGAAGTTACAGTATTGGATCCAGCGGTATGAAAAAGACATGGAGAAGAAAGAGCAAGAGATCACTGGTCTACAGAATAAAAGAAACATTAGCCAGGCACGAATTCAGGAGCTGTCCAAGAAGGTTTTTATATAAAACATGTTTACTGTCTCCTGATATTACATCCTGTCAGAATTCTTTTTGAATTTGAAGTATTGATTGGCACTGGCAAGTTGTAAAATACCTTTTTGTACCTCAGTGCAGAGACATGCAAGAAGTTATCATTGAGGACAGGACGGTGAAGGAACGCTTGCGTGCACAGCTGGAGAAGGAGCAGAAGGAGAGAGATGCTGCAACTAAGGTAAAATGTAGCTTCATAGATTCTAGGAAAAGTAGGTCAAAGGAAAATGGCTATGAGAAGGTATATCATTTTATAATGCAGTTACTTTTGTGCAGTATATGATGCAAATTGGTATTTCAGGACTTTATGGAACTGAAAACTGTTTGCAAAAGACCTACAGTCTTGATTAAATTGGTTTTGATCAATTTGCATGTGTACCCTCTGAATTTAATTGAAATTTACAATTCAGACCTTTGAAGTTGAGTTTAATTAGGTGGTTCGTTAATAGTATTCTTCGTCTGTTTCTTCTGCTTCTTCTTGTTCTGCTCTTGAGTCTATGGCAGCCAAAGAAACCGTTTGCAGGAAATGATAGGCTATTTTCATGACTTATCCTTTGCTGTTTAAAGTGCAGCTGTATTTTGAATAGAGGTAGTAAATAGGAATTATGGGTTTTGACATGTATGAAGAAACAATTTAATTTATATGTGTGTATGTATGATTGTGTAAGTATTGCAAAAAAATCATTATTTTATATTACGGAATAATTTTCGTTTCAACAGCACTGACAAATGTATTTCACACATCTGGGAATAAACATATAGGCATAATAAATGCTTTTCATTAGGCCTGTTTAGATCAAGAACAAAAACTATACCGATAACTATAATGATAATCATATTGGAATTCACCCATGTTTATGTTTATTGTCAATGTACCCTTCAATTGCAGCAATTTTGTTAGGCTAATTTTTTTTTATTGTTCATCAGCTAGAAAAGAAGAAAAACTGATTAAAAAGGGGCCTTAACTGCCTTTTATTCTATTATTTCATACAGTTCTCTGAGGTCCACTTATAATGTTATCCAGATTTTTACATAAAATAAGAAAAAAACATAATAATTTAGATGTAATAGGCTTCTGGTGTGGTGGATTGTAGACTTGGAAGAATTCCCCTGCTATGATTGACTAACAGTTGTGTGTATGTTTGAAAGCCTACATCCTTATCAGATGGACACTGCTGTGATTTAGGTTAAAAACACATTTACACATTCAGTACATACCAAATTATCTGTAATAATAGACAAATAGTGATCACAATGCACAATGACCTCTTATATATCAAATGATCAAGGGAAATATGATTCTCATTTCATGACCCATTTAAAGGTTGTTGAGACAGACATAAGGTCAGCAGGGGTCACTCATTTTTCACTAAATAATTAATAAACAGTTATTTGCTAAAACCTTTTGCTGAAATATATAATACATGGTCATGGTATGTATATTTACAGTATATAGATTGTTTATGTTGCTAAGGCTGGTTATTAAGAATGATGCACTGTAATACAAATAAATATGGTAATATTTGTTCTTTATCATGAACAAATCACGGAACAACCAGTTTCATGGACCAAAACCATTTTATAATTATTGTCGTTACAGTTATGTTTCTTGGTGTGAAAAGGCTTTTAGAGCAATGCAATTCCTTCTGTATTACTTCTGAATGTATTTACTTAATCATTTCATTTTCTTTTCATTCCAATTGAAATTCTTCATGCTGTGGGTTATGGCAATTTTTCAATCTTCAACCAATCCTGTTGATACATATTATTTATATCAGCATGTTAACTTGTTGACACCAACAATACTTACATATTTGATAATAACAACAAAAACAAACAAACAAATAAATAAAAATGCTTGTCACTAAATCAGAAAAAAAAAAAAAAGTATACAGTTTCTGGTGCTTGGCCACTATAACTAAACAGAAACTTTGCAATACTATAAATAATATTTAATGTATTGTTTCTCTTTTATTTCATGTATCTCTTTTCAGATCCAGGCCTGGTGGCGAGGGACTCTTGTACGTAAAGGACTAGGTTCTCCTAAGAAAGACAAATCCAAGTCTAAAGGTGGCAAAAAAGGCAAAAAGAAGAAGAAATAATGACTGTTGCAATACATGTTTTTAGTGGCTGCAAAATATAAATTAGAAAAAGAAAAGCATAAAAGAAAGCAAATCTTTGCAGGAGCAGCAGAGTGAGTGTTTGTAAATCAAAAAATATTTTTACTTTTTTACATTGTCTCCGAGATGGTTATTGACTCATTACGAACCAGCATATTTATATATTTTAAGTTTAAAACAGAACCAACTACACCCCCTGGTCATTTTAATACTAATTGATCATAGGTGACTGAAAGGTCACACAGGTTAGTTTTATTATAGACAGGTGTGAGTCTGTATACAAACACAATGGAAATAAAAAAATGAACTAGAAATAGGTAAATTGTGTAAGGTGGTCTTCTTTCTCTAAAACAAAATTCTAACAGCTTATAGAAATATCACAGTAGTCCACAAGTAATCCACAAGACTCCAGCCCATCTGTTAATTGTCTTGCAAAAAACTGTTAATAATAAACAAATCAGTCAAGATATGTCAAGACTTTAAATCATTGCTTTTAGCCAAAATGTGAATCCTATATCAAAAACACTGCTGTCTTCACATAAATGAAATATTAAACAGATAATGCTGCTTATGGGATAACCTACTGTAAATTATTGCGAGATCATCTGAAACATTTTATTTATGCTTATTGCTTTTTACTACAAGATGTCTGAAATGCGACATCTTGTGATCAGAATGTGTTATGCGTCAGCGCCATTATTTCGGATGTTTGTTTTTAGACAGCTGCCACAAGCTGAATTTCCATAAGCCGTTATTCCAGTCTTCAGTGTAACATGATCTTATAGGAATAATTCTAATATGCTGATTTATTATCAATGTTCAAAACTGTTGTGCTTATTATTGATTATTGTTACAAAAGATGCATGAAGAATGAAAGTATGTGAAAGTATGACAGCTTATTTGAGGGAACCAGACTTCAAGAGAATGAAGCCCTCTCGGAGAGTATCAACACACAGTTCTGCATCACAGAGGGAGAGTCAAGAGGTGATTGGAGAAGATGAGCACCTTCTCAGGAACTCGAGCTGAGTCAAAATGCTATGGGAATGCCTTCAGCATGGCCGTGCTATGAATGACGTGTGTAAACAGTCCAATTGAGTGGCGGGGCATCATGGATAGGGTGACTTACCGGGAAGTTTAAAAACACATCCAGAGGAATCAGCGGTAGCTTCCAACATTAAGTAAGCATTGTCTGTCTGTCTTGCTGCATATTGCTCTGGCAAAGAGATATATATCGATTGTGGTGACTAACAGAGTTTAAGGCTGTGTCACTCAGTGATCTTTTCATTACAGATGGGGATACACACATTCGGAGCGTTGTTTAAGTTCTTAGAAAGCTAGAAATAGGAGTTCAATTAGGGTTGGACATTTGTTCCCCATGATGTAGAGAATACCAGGTATACACACACAAATTTACAGTATAGCTGTATTCTTGTATTCCTCTCTTCTTATGTTCAGATGCTTGTCTTACACAAATTCCAAACAAATCTTATCCTGCCTGCTAAAAAAACAGAAAGATCACATGTGGAAGTGCAGTATCTTGTTCATTCTGAGAGATTTGATACATATCCGCAGGTTCTGTGTCAAGAGAGTCTGAGCAATGTTACTGGAAGGTTAAATGGAGCAGCTGGGGTCATGTAGCAGTGAAATATAAAGGAATCAGCAGGAAAGAAGTGACTGTTGGTATGGATACATTGAAAAGCCCTGGAGCCTGTTCTGCTCTGCTAATGGATTCACTGTCTGGCACAATGATGTGAGCAATAACATACCTGCCATTTACCACAATCTAATAGAGAAGGAGTCTATCTGGCCAGCCAGCACTAAGTCCTTCTACAGTGTCTCTGGTATACACTCACACTCGTACACATAGTCAACACCACATTCACTGAACACTGAACATCACAAGTGTTTTTTTTCTTTTTCTTTCTTACATAAAACTTTTTTAAAACCTGTTTAGGGAAGGTACATGCATTTAAATTGGCCTTTACAATACCCTGCTGCAAATTAAAGTATGTGTGAACGTCCAAATTCAAGGTGTATGACAGTACACATTAGCATATTTCTTTATTTTGATGGAGAATTGTACAAATTGCTGACAATTGGGGAATTGTAATCAAATATGAGTGTAAATCCCAATTGAGAATAAAGCTTGAGAATACTCATGGGCCACGTACACACTGTAAATTTTCGGGAGTGACAACCGCATTTTAATGCGGTAGTGAATCCCCTAAATGATCGTTCCATGTGTGTACGGAACAAGTCTAACTCCTGCATGTGTGATGATTGACACAGAGGAAACCATAGCAACGTACTGTAGTTATAGATTTTACAAGTGAATTGACAACCAAATTTAAATGCAGTGTGTATGTGGCCCCAAGAGGACTGCTGATGCTGACATGAGGAATGCAGGAACCTGAGCTTTTCTGATACCAGGAGTGATTTTGTTTTGGAGGATTTAATGGAGAACCATTGGACAGAGGAGAAAGATCTCCTTTCCCTTTGCGATTCCAGAAGATGTAGCCCAATGTGTGTCATCCCAGCTGACATTATTCTAGCTGTTGTGTCTTGATCATCATGATTTTGTTGTGTGATGACTTTTCTCCTGTTTCTGATTGACAAGCACAGCAGTTGAAAACTGTAACTTTAGAAGATCACATCACATGATGGCATCATGATGGTATCAGTTATCAGGTGTTATTGTTTGTGAGGGTAATGGATAGTCTGTGTTTGTTTCTGTTTCTATGTGGGTTTTGTTTCTATAGAAGTTCATTGTTTTATTTATTGGCATACATGGTAGTCATTGCTTTGATTGCTTTGGTCTACGCATTTAAGTCTGTTGTTTTCCTTAGATCATTGTCTTCATCAGATATGGTTTTGTTGGTTTGTTCCTGTTTTGCAAGTACCAATATCCTGAGAATCTTCTTATTTTGAGTTTTTGCTATAAATTTCGCTGTACCTATATCCTGAATTCCATCTTCATTAACAGTAACAAACACTGACAGAAAAACAAACCTTGGTTTTCTGGACAACCCTCAAGGGAAGACAAGACTGTGTTTGCTGAATGCAAGATCTGTAGTTTTCTCAGTTCTTTGACTGTCTTTGTCTGCTATTCATGAAACCAGTAGCCTAAGTATCTTGTTATTTTGAGCATTGCTGCACTTAGATCCTGATTTTTATCTTTATTACCAGAAACCAACAACACCCTTCATTGGTGTGACCTAAAAGCTATTGTAGATGTCCTTTTTTAAATCATAAGAGCTCAGTTTTATCCTGCTGTTTTGTCAGGACTACTGTTTGCTGTGTAATAAATTATACAGATATATAAATGCTGGACTATGGCACTACTCGTTTTAATATCAAACATAGCAACACAGATCGATTAATCTGCAGCCATTCAGTTTTCATCTTTAACTTACCTACTCCTCTTCAGTCTTACCAGTCTGTTGCTATTTTCTTATCTCACAGAAGTTCTCAAATTCATTCTCCCACCAATCTCCTATTCGCTGATGACAATAATAGGCCCATCTCCAGACATTGGTTTTAAAAACAACTCAAATCTCCACACATTTTTTTCAGCTGCTTAAAACGGACTCCCTGAAATCAAAACCTCAAACGCCTTCCATTCGTACTTCAGATCAAACAGATGTTAAATTAGACAACCTTTTCAACGTTAATCAATACCTCTACCCTCCCTTCTTTTTGTGGAAAAAAAAGTTTTCTACTTGTACCTCAGAATTATTTGCAGTCTGTTGCCAAGCTTGCTGTCCTTGTTAAATCCTTTTTGTAGGTTTTAATTTAAGGCTTGATATTCTGGTGTCTTGTGGCTTCGTTTATTCAGCTGTTTTTAAAATGCGCAGCAGTTGAAACACAGAGCCGTAGATCACTGACGAGCTACGCAATATCATGTTCAAAATCGGAAATGAATCACTTCCAATTCTGAAGACGATATTGCGTAGCTCGTCAGTGATCTACGGCTCTGTGTATCAACTGCCGCGCATTTTAAAAACAGCTGATTGAGATTTACCGCTAATCAGAGAACTGGCTTTACTGACAAAAAGCACATGAATAAATCAACGATTAAATTGCCCAGCCATATCATCCAGGCTTTTACATCTTCATCTGAGATAATTTTTAAGATTTATCTTGTCTATTGTTGAAATATATAGTTGAGTATCATCAGAATAACAACAATCAGTCAATCACTGCTTGTTACCTCAAATACATACAAGAGCTGTGTCTTTCACACGACTCTGTTCCCCTTTCAGGCTTGAACTGATGGCAAAACTAAGAACATTATTAACTGTCTTTACATTTGAAAGCTGAACTTGGTAAGGGGCGTTACATTTCTGACACGTGCTTGTGATGTTCGGCCAGTCACAATGCACTGAGTCAGCTGGCCAATCAAAGCTGACTGTGCTTGTCGGAAGGACGGTCTTTGTTTGACAGAGGTGGGGCATAGTGGAGCTACAACATGTACAGTATTTGAAAAATAATGTTTTTTGAACATTAAAACGTCAACATTCTGTTACACCAATTAATGATCTTTAAAATAGCATCATATGTGACGCCTTTAATTGAGATGATTCCCTGTTTAAATAAACAATGTGGTAACTATCAGACAGGTAGAATCTAAACCATCTTAAAGCCTGTCCTTGAATACCCATATAATTTTGTAATCAATCTATGAGTATGTTGTGATCTGTGTCAAATGCAGCATTAAGATCAAATAAAACTAGTATTGCGATACAGCTTTGTTCTGATGCAAGTAATTTGTGTTATTATCAAGTGTAGTTTCTGTGCTATGCTGGGCTCTGAAACCTGACTAAAATTCTTAAGAAATGTATAAGGTCATTGCTACTAAACTGTGAGAGTGTATTTGGTTTGAGTGACATCTGCTTATTTGTTCATCTAGCCATTGTGCTAAATAAAAACCTTGTATTTTGCAGAGTTTTTCAGATATGCTCGGCCTTGGTAGTCAGTTTTTCTCCATTTATTTATTATTATGAGAAAAAATACTCTTCTACCATGGTGCTGCATGTTTCTATAACCTTTGAAGAGGGCAACAGCTTCTAATGTATCAGAGAAGATACTGCCTGGATTGCTAGTCATTTTGTCTATTCTATGTGCATTTATAAGTACACAGAGTAGTTGAAACAAATCAGGCAGGTTATTTGTGAATCAATCATTAGTGGTTGGAAGTTTAAACACAATTGTTTGTATTGCCAATGTGAATGTTAAAGTCTTTATCAACATTCACTGAAAGAACTAAGAGGAAATCTATGAAGTGTAAAGTTTTGTTCATCTTTCATGGCCTGGTTGAAAGCAGAATGACACTCAACTATGCTACAGTATGTGTCAGAGGAAGTATTTATGAGCTGCAACCCATGTAAAACACACACATACATACTGGTCTCATCTGTGTTCAACTGAATTAATTTGGTCAAATCCAGTTAAATAAATTTAAGCATTATGAAACTAATGAAGAGTCAAAAAAGTACAGGGGAAAATCAACAAGAGTTTGAAAGACTTATGAAATATATGGAATGATGTATATATTGTCTTATAAAATCCATGTTCCTTTCTGCTCTTATAACAAATCAAGGTTTAAAAACATATCGGCCTATTGTGCTTATTATCTCACCAGTGTATATTTATTTGTTTGCTTGCAATTTAAAGTTTTACTGTTAAAACAAATTTAGTTAATAACTGGAAAATTGCTACTAAAATAGGCACAGCCTACAATAGGCAATAACCTAAAAATGTCATGATATGCAACCATCTCAAACTTATACACAAGTCTATATAGGGACATCTAGGGAACATGGTGCTGTTTTATGGTTTAAGTTGCTATAAGATATTTCAAATTAATATGCCTAATTCAATTCAATTTGCAATTGATGGTTAATTTAACGGTTATTTATAACTAATTAAAGTTGCATCTTTAGTAAGGTATGTTTGTAGACCTCAACAAAATGCTAGTGCATCACTACAGTAATATAACTGTTATACCAGATGTTATGTGTTTATGGTTTTCACACTTATGTCACAAGGTGGCGCAATGACACCATATTGCATCACACATTTTAAACACATTGGTTTCCAAACTGCTGTTGTAAAACACAGTAGGCTCTAAAATAAGTTGTAGAGAGTTTATCAGACAGAAAAAAATGCATATGTAATGCATACTATATTATTACTATTACTCATAATATTGTGCATAATTAATATTAATGTTATATTTTTATGTGGAATAAATATTACATTAAATATGGAGGAGTGAGACAAAAGAGAAAATTGAAAAATATGTGAGACATTCCTTCCTGAAAATCTGTAATCTGTGATTCAAGCTTTTTACACTCTCCACTGGACTTCATGCTCACTGTAGATATGACATGTTTGATTTAGAGTCGCATAGCAAATCACTTCCAATTTCTGCATTTAATCTCATACAGTACAGCATCTCACTCATTTAGATTGTTGTTGCCATCAGTACTTGGTCTTCTTAAAAAAAGCCAAACTGTTAGTTAGTTGCATTATGTCAGGCATGTGCCAGAGTCCTGTAATGTGACATGTGAACATGTGACCTGTGTTCTGATTAGTGATCCCATGTTCCCTGACCGCAGGAAACAAAACCATCTGTCCCTCTTCTATTTTATCTCTCTACACCCCCACCACCACCCCATCATCTAGACAGCACATACATCACTGTAAAATGTGACACAATTATAGCTTTCTTATTTAAAGGAATGTTCATTATGTTGATTACAGAACATAAATGTCTTTTTTTCAGTTAAAAAAAACAAACAAAAAAACTTTAAAACAGATTGTAAACTCTCCTCAATTACAGAAGTTCTCAATTCCACTGAACAGTTTCATCTCTTTTGTGCATGTGAGTTCACAAAGTGACTTTTCCAGGTTCAAATGTTCTACTAATACTAGTATACTATATCACAAGATGTATTAGCTATATTTGTGAACCACTGTCTGGTAAACCCATTGATTAGAACACCGACTACATTAAAATGCGACATTAAGTTTAACGTTTGAAGTATATTTTACTTGGAATTGTTTGTTGCGTTTGCAATGATTCTTTAAGTAAATATAAAGTTATGATCCTGTTTTTCCCAATCATGCACTGGGTTTCATTAAAATGACCCATTCATACTCAAACACTATTCACTGATTGTTACCGTCATTGTGTATGGTGTACCAAATATTGAAGTCTCTGTGTTCATTTGGGTAATAATTATATTGAGCTGATCTGCTTGCTTGCTTACAGATTTTACTTAATACAATACTTAAAGGTGCTCTTCTAAAGCAAAAAAACACATGTTTGTAGATATTTAGGAAACATGTTATGCTTACATTGCTGTTTCTCTAAAAAATAATGCTGTAGCCAGTAATTCTACTTCAAAATGTGTGTTTCGTGCAGATTCTGGGCCAGAATTGCAGTACCTGTTTCAACCGCTAGCTGGAAATATTCCACACTGTACCTTTAATCTGTGCATCTGTGTATGATCCAGCACACTTCCAGTTGTGGGAGAACACAGTATGACTGTAAAGGAATCATTTTATGTTTGCATAGCTGTTTCTCTGCAAAAATAATGCTATAGTCAGTAATTCTACTCTGAAATGTGTGATCCGGGGGGAAATGCCTTTGTTTTTGCAGTGTCCATTTCAACTGCCAGCTGTCAATCTTACATACTGCAACTTTAAATTTTAAAGAGTCAATAAATTTACTGGGAATTCCCAAAATAAACTTTAAAAAAAAATCTATTTAAAGCTACTAAAAATCACGTTAATAGTATGTTTAAAAAAAAAAAAAAAAGAAAATCTTGAGTGAAACTTGTTTCCAAGTTTTTTTTCCAAGTAAATCCTACGCTTATATATTTTTTTTATAATTTTTTTTTTCAGTGATACTCTAACAGTCCTTCCCTAAGGACTAGGTAAACCAACACTAACAGTCTTCTCTGAGAGTTAGTTGACATCTAGCTGCAAATTAATGACAATTATGCGGCAAAGTTACTTATAGTTAGTAGAATGTCTAAAGTGGACTATCAAAATAAAGTGTTACTGGCTTATTTCATGGTTTTCCTCTGTGCACCTCTTTCTTCATCACTGTCATGATGAAATGAATGTTCAGGGGTCACCAGAACAGTAATCTGGCATGTCTGAGCAGCTGTGAGTCATTCTTTTGCATTTCAATATCTGAGCAGTTCATTTTCCAAGAAAAGTAGCCTCATGACATAAAGGAGAATTCAAACAACTGTATCAATAATGAAAATAGAACTGCTTTCTCCTTCTTTTTTTTTTCTCTGCATTCCATTGATGAGAAACTTGTCATCATGTCATATCATTACTCCAAACATATTACATAATCAATAGATCAATCAATCAATCAGTCAATGATTCTTTAAAATTATTAGAGTAAATACATTGTAAAAAAATATATATTTTGCAAATTATAACATTTAAACTATTGAGATTTGTTTTTCCTTCAGGTAAGTGGATTTATTTTAGCTAAATTGAAATGAAGTTGAAAGCTAGTCAAAAAAAATAAATAAATAAAAAAAAAAAATTCAACCACTTACCTTAAAAAAATCAGTAAATTTAATGAATTCAGTGTAGGATACTCTTCCTGGAAGAATGTCTCCTAGCTGCGAAAAAAAAACCCCCGACCAGGAATAAAGATTTTTAAAAGCTATAACACACAACAGATTCAGTCATATGCCCGTACAGAAAGTTAACTTCAATATAATGGCGCTCATTCTGAGGGATTCCGCTCCATGGTGTGCTCATAAGGGTCTTCTGAGCAGAACCTTAGTACCGTGCACTAATCAATAAAAGTGTCAGACCCAAACACAAACACAAGGTCAGTGGGAACCTAAACAAGGCCTTCAGCAGAATATATCTGCACCTCTTGCCATCCGTCCCTTTCGGTGACAGATTCTCAGGTCACGCTGTCCTGGTCTGGACTCCTAATTTACGAGTCGCTGTCACTAGCTCTCACTGTTCCATTCATTTATTTTTGATGAAACTGACCCCAGACGGTGAACATGTGCATGTGGTCTTGACTCATAAAGTGCACTTATAAAATGTAAAGAATGTAGACTAAACTCGACATTGAAAATGAAGCCAATGGTAATGCTATTAAAAAAAAAAAAATAAATAAATAAATAAATTATATTAATGTTGAGACAGAATCGAACACGCATTGTCCACACGAGAAGCACAATAGCCCTATACACACCACTATTGGAAAAGCCTCTTCATTCTACTACAGACTTAGTGTGTCAATGCAATGCTGAAGTACTGCTGATCATTACTGTCCCTAATAAGGTGCCACTAAGCTGTAATGATAAGGGCACTATGAGCTTGTTGACATAGTGCTCACGCTTCTTGCCTGTTATCTCAAGGCCTGGTGAACATAACCTGGAAATGTTACCATGATAAGCACTAAATGAAGCAAGCCTATTAAGCGTGAAGAAGCCCCTGAGAGCCCCTAATGGTTAATATATGTTTGTATTGTTTAAGGATCATTTGCTTAATAACACAGTCCAGCCACTTGTTTGTAGAGATTTCGTATCAGTCCCCTACTGAGCACACCAGCTGTTGTACAGTGTGTGTGTTTAGCTCCAAAGTGGCGTGCCTTAAGGTGTGTGCCAGTATAAATTCCCTCTATTGTGGACTCCAGTCGCAGCATCAATGTTTAAATATGTTCTTTGCAGATTACTTGCAAAACCCATGCAATAAATCTATCTAGCCAATTAAATGACCATTGTGATGCTTTTATGTTCTGCACATACTGTATTGTAATAGGAAAATGGCCTAGTGTACAACCATAAAACTTTAAAAAGATAAAAGGGTGTTGTATGAATCATATCTAAATCAAATAATTGATTTTAGACAAAAATGAAAAACATGTATGTAAATTACATTTATGAAGCAAGTATTAAGTATTAAATTGCTTGGCATAATCTTATTATTTCTTTAAAATATGATTATACAAAATATATGTGCAAACGAAACTGCTTCACTGCTTTATATTTTCAGAAACACAGAAACGAAAAAGCAAAAAAAAAAAAAAAACAGTAAAGTACAAAGTAAGAGAGAAAATGTGTTTCTTACATGTATTCAATTCAACAAACATAAAATAATGGAGATTTGCTTTTCATTTAATGAAATTTATCAGTAACGCTTTACAATCAGGTGTCATTTCTTAACACTAGTTTATGTATTAACTAACATGAACAAACAATGAACAATGCATTTATTACAATATTTATTAATGCTAATTAATGAAAATACAGTTGCTTATTGTTTATTCATGTTAGCTCACAGTGCATCAACTAATGTTAACAAACACAACTTGTAATTTTAATAAAGCATTAATAAATGCTGAAATTAACATTAACTAAGATTACTAAATGCTGGAGAAGTATTGTTTATTTTTAGTTCACTAATAAATGTTAACTAATGAACTTTATTGTAAAGTGCTACCAATTTATCTTTAGTAAAAACAAGCTAAATATTAAAAGGGCTATTTTGAGATTTTTTGGGTTTGAACAAGCCAATCTCACGGCAATTTGCACAACCCCACTCACAAATTCATACGATTTTTGCTAAATTGTACGTATTTTAGCCATTGCCAATTCGTATGAATTTGCATGAATGACCTATACCTAACCCTGCCCCTAAACCTACCCATCACTTTAGACAAAGTGTACAAAATCGTGAGAGTGAGGTCCTATGAATTTGTAAAATTATCCACCTCATAAAATACATACAAATTGGTCATGAGATAGTGTTGGTTTAAACACAACGCTTAACCAAAAGTTTGTCTTTAACAACAAAATCGTTTTTACAATATTTGTAAAATGTCTCCTCATCCAGTAAATGGACACATAGCTCTTGTTCTTTGCTTAAGGCAAAGAAACCCTGTAGACAGAAGTACGTTGTTCCGAATTGATTCTTTCCCTTACTTGCTACTGAAACACAGTACAAACAGAAAAGGCAGAGAAATGTTTGCTTTGACAAATTGATGGTCATATAGTAATCTACATGCTATTTAATCACTGGGTAATCACTGATGACAGATTAAGAATATTTGCTGTGTACAGTTTCTTTATGGAAGTAACTGCTTTAATCAGATTGATATCAAACACACACAGTTAAAACATGACATTTACAACATCAGGCCATAAACCAGCTAAGACTGATCAATACATGGGGATGATTTACTGATGTACAATACTGCGTCAGGGCCACAAGGAGAGCAAACACTCACAGTGTAGCTCATTTTGGATGTGTGCTTTAAATTAAACATTGCAGCTAACAAACATGTAAACCTCTAACTACATTTTAACATTGTGTATTTTATCCCTGAGTTATAAAACCCTGTTCAAGAGAAAGCTCATTGCTGTGGCACTAACACTGAATTGCAATGGCAAAATAAATATGCATGCACTTTGTGCAGCTGCAAAATGTTTAGTTGCAGAGTCTGCAAGAAAACTGAACAGTTATTTAGTTTCAGGTGACTTACATTGCAACATTTTTGCAGCTAAACATGCGGTTATAACAGGAGGTTGTGCCCATTACAAGCTGTATTCATCCAGTCATTCCAGTCAGCCCATATTTCAAAGAAGAGGAAAATAAGGTGCCTCAGCAATAGTGACTAAGCATATGTCACTGTGGCAATGGCAGCTGTCAGGACCACAAAATTTGCATAAACATAACCATTAGCAGTGACTATGTAGCCAGTGCACAAACCTTGTTATTACAACACACTAAAATAGCACACAATCACAAGCTATAATAGGTTAGTCTTGACATTGCTGACATCTAACAAATATTTTTCAGACACTAAAATCCAGCAGCAATCAGTCGGTTTGCTGGCACTTTGCAGCAGTTCACACTGACAGAAAGTCCCTGTAATGCCAGCAAGGAAGTATGTACATTGTAAAACCTAGCAAAAGTGTTCGCCATTGCCCAGCCTGCGGCCAGCCAGATGTCTTAGATTGACGCGCTGTTTGCCCAAGCCCAGGAGGAAACCATCCTTCTTGTGGAATGCACTTTTGAGGATTTGGAGTAATGGGGTGCTGTAGACCTGCATAATCATAAGCTACATTCGCAAATCAATGTGAGCAGCAAGCATTTAGTGTGACAGTCAAACAGTCACGACTTGTTCAGGATGCCAGTCCAGGATAAGTTGCTTAATATTGATGCACATATTATGCATGAATTTAGTCTTGGGTCCTCTTGTGCAAGTTTGTGTATAGAGCAGCAACATACCTTAAGTGAACGGTATTGCAGTATGTATTGCTGTCTTTGGGTGGCAATGATTGAGTGTACAGAACACTTCATTTCGGAAGCCTAATTGCGGAAGTATCTCCTTGTTCGTGATACAATTGTGATATGAGTTCTTTACAATTTTGCTAAGACAGCACTGATGGAACACTTTGAGCCTATGAGTGATCTTTGCAGTGATCTTCCCTACCTGGTCTCACTGCATAAACATACCTTGGTGCACTTTTTAGTGAGACACGTAATACGTACCAACAAGTGCAGTTTCCAAAAGAAATGAACACTAGAGGCAGTAAAACTCTGACACCTTTAATTCCTTTTCACACAAATTTACAGAGTTTTGATTAGTAAAGAGTAATTTTTGCACAACTACTTGAAGAATATCATGTTATGGCGATTTAATCTTTGAATTATTCATGTGCATTTCATCAGTAAAGCGCAATATCGTCTTCAGAATCGGAAGCGATTCATTTCTGATTTTGAACGGGATATTGCGTAGCTCGTCAGTGATCTACGGCTCTGTGTATCAGCTGCCGCTCATTTTAAAAACAGCTGACTCAGCTTTGCTGCTAATCAAAGAGCCGGCTTTACTGACGAAATGCACATGAATAAATCGACGATTAAGCCCTAGTACAGAGACATACTTGAAAGGCGAGGAGATCCGATTAGATACCCGTGTAACTACGGTTTGACAAAACAGTTTAAAATCTGTGTAAAAGGAAGTTGAAATGACATAGTGTTTTTATCAGTTTTGCTTTTGTTATCACTGTCTGGTAGGTTTAGGGTTGGATTTGGTGTAGGGCATATTTCCAACATGATAGAGCATTCAGTTTTAGCAACAGTACACAGATATTTAAATTCTGAACTGCTGCAATACATACGTATGTCAACGTAATAAAAACATGCCAGGGTTCATGTATTGAACCTGTGTTTTAGCGTCGCTCAGTGGACATTTCTCTTTGAAGCTGCAGCGAAAGGTGCAGTAAGACACGTAAAAACAGTGTTGCACAAAAAGTGCACAGAGGTACATATTTTTATGAGACCAAGTTGGATCTCCTTGCAGGCACATTTATGGAGGGGCAGAAGTTTAACCTCCTTTCACCCCTCAGTAATTTATTACAGCTAACTGCAAACTAGCATGTGAGTTCTGTACCTGTGTGGAAGAAATTAACTGTTTATTAGCAGGTATATAGTCTATATTTAGAGACAGCAGTCCTCAGCATAAAGAAAATCTTACCTTTTGTACCTTTTCTATGTAGTTCATTTGATCAATGTCATAAATGTTTATAATGGCCTATTTATGTATATCATAAATGTAATACACACTGTGAGGGACGGCAAGTTTAAAATGGATTATTAATATTTAATAACTGACATTCTTATTTTAATATACTAATATTTGCTTACTAATATAATGCTTAATTATTGCAAAAGCTTAAACAAATTTCTGCTGATAAACATATTCATTATAACGTTTGGTTTTGTGATGCCTAAAAGCAGGGGCTCCAGTTTTGCCTCAGGATCCAGATGTATTTTCACATATTTTTTATTTTATTTTATTTATATGGTATTTTAATTATGCACGATCATATAAATGATTATATTCTCTGACACAATGAGCTGTGCATTAAAAATGAGTTGCACTATTTGAACTGTTTTTAGAAAGTATATATTGCACTGAAAAAGTGTAAAATACACCCTCTGATTTGTGAAAATGATGCAACAGGACTGTAAGATTTGCACCCACCCAGAACTACAGCAGATCTCTGGTGTACTCCACTGTTCTGTCAGGATTCTGTAATGGGACGTCAGTTATCAGGACCACAATGGTCAGCGTCCAGCACAGATAAAGCGCTGCAAAGGCTTGACCACACCAAGAGAACAACCACCCCCTCTGTCCACTCCTTGCTTCATTTAAGTAACGAGTGGAATCATCTTCCATTCTGACAACCACTGGAAAAGAAATGTATCGTTTAATTTATCCGGCTCAGGATTAAAAAAATAATGAATGCTGATAAATCACACTGCGTTCCACTCATCAAAGAGATGATTGCATACTCTCCCCAGAACGACCTGAACTGCTTTAGATTAGTGTACTTAAGAGGCAGTTTCACCATAAATTCTAAAAATACTATAAGTGTCCTGAGTAGTAATGTCATTCAAAATAAATCATTGGCAAAAAAATAGTGGGATTAAAACAATAGTGCCAGAATGAACAGCAGTGGAACAAAGAAATAAAATAGAAATACACTGATAAATGTATTTCTATTTACGCTTTCTTGAAAATATAATGATAGTAAAACGTTTTATTTATTTATTTTCATTTACCTTGTTACTGTTTTGTTAATACCAGGCCTTTAATGACATCATATTTAATAAAGTGACTTGAACTTGATCAGAGCAAATTTCTGAAAGTCTATTATACACAATTATAGAAATAGCCATTTTTCTTTAAGTACAACAGCTGCAATTTAAGTAATTCGGGTTTTTTTTAAATTTACTTTTAAAAACATTTAAAAGGTACTGCATAACAGTTGCATTTATGGCTGAAGTAATTCACTCAAAAGAAAGAAACCTGACTGAGAATGCCAATACTTGGGCTGCATTATGAATTGCATTTTGACTCTTTTCAAGCTTGTTTATTGTATTAGATTGCTAATGTGTGTGTGTGTGTGTGTGAGCGCATGAAGTTTCATTGTCATTGTCTTAGGCCTACACTTATTTTCCCTTAGTCACACCACAGAATTGCAAAGACGCATTGATCCCATCCTCGTGTCAATGAAACCGCAGAGTGATGAAACTGTGTGTGTGTGTGTGTGTGGCTGAACAAATGGTGACCAAAACAAGGCCTGATCAATCAAAGGCAGGGCTAATTGATTGGTGGGCTCTCACCATTATGCTGAAAGAGAGAGTGAAGCAGACAAACAGAGCCAATATGCAGGAGATTGTGGCGACAGGATCAAACACACAGCTCCAGTCTACGATCTCAGGTAAGAGTACTGGATTTTTTTTTCTTTTGTGTTTGATGCAGAAGCCTGAAGAAATCATATGCAGTGCACAGTAAAACCAAAACGATTGCCATCTTCGCATGAATCAGCCAGGATTCGCAGATGTGACATGCAGTCTTGTGTGTGTATGTGTGTCTGAGATAAACATACTGTGATGCTGGTGAGAGGGGAGGAGCCAAATGTGCAGCTTACGAGGAAAGCGTGTGAGCAGATCAGTGATCGTCGGGTGTGTGTGTATTCACTATTCTTTCTGCACTTCATTCTGTAGCACAGTGATGTTGTTTTAATACAGCAATTTTGTGTACTGAAATGAGAATACATCATTTTAGGATAAATAATATAATTTTTCTCTCTCCAAGCGTTTAAATTTCAAAACCTGTACAAATTTGTTTGGATTCTACTTTCTCTCTTTTAGGTTTTTTTTGTTGTTGTTGTTGTTAATGTTGTTTTGGTTTTTGGTTTTGTTTTTAAATTAGAAATATTTTATTCAATAAATACAACATTTAATTCAGTTAAATGCATTGTTTACAGTTAAAACAGCACTCTGGAATATTATTAATGTTAGGAAATAATAAAATAATTACAAATACAGTTCAAGATATAAGAATGCTACGTTTTTAAATTTGACGCTTCTCTTTAATAATCTTTTGTAGAGACAGAATGACTTCACTATTAAAACTCAATTACCATATAATTACATTTTACAAATTAATAAGGAGCACCGACAATGTATGTCTAGATCAATAACAAACACACAATAAATACACAATACACACAAAGCTGAAGAAGAGCAGTTTCAACAAATGTATGCTGTGTCTGACAACAGAAATAATAATAATCATAATAATCATAGTTATAATAAAAGTA
>JAUMHE010000260.1:370802-396633 GCA_032359235.1 Enteromius mattozi
GCAGTTTCAACAAATGTATGCTGTGTCTGACAACAGAAATAATAATAATCATAATAATCATAGTTATAATAAAAGTATTCTGTGATAATGACTAATCCTCTTTAGGTAAAATAGGTGTGTGATATTTATAGAGTTTTTAATTCCCTATATTATTTTCTTTTTAAAAGAATAGTACATTTAAGCTGAAATTATTACATTATAATTATTACATTATTCAAAATGAAAAGCAAAGAGGGAGAAAAAATGTTAGATAGTTAATTCATCGACAGATATTTAAGAATTATGAAATGACTATCATACAAGCAGACAAATGTAATTAAAAACTTAAAATAGTATGTAATAGACAAAATATCTAATACAAATATATATACAATAGCTAATTATTATTATGGGCATTATAATTATTATTCAAAAACGGAACAAAAGGGGCTAAAAACATAAAGAATTGAAGAGAATAACCAGTTTTATGTGCTAAAATTACTAATAATTATACTGTACTAATATGCAAAACTGCTATATGGTTGTACATTTAAAATCATTTGTAACTAGTTTGGTTGTATATGTTATGTAACAGATTATATTAATTTTAGTAATATACCAAAAATTTTGTTTAAAAGAGTAGCGTGTGTGTGTGTCCCAGTGACAATGACCTCCACCACCCCACGACCCTCTGTGTGTGTGTGTGTGTGTGTGAAAAGGGTGCCTCTCTTCAGAATAAATCACACACACAATGGACGAGTGCTGGGATTTCACACTCAACGCCTTCCTCCGTGTGTCCTATTCTCCTCACACGTGTCAGGGAAGAATAAGGAGCCCCTTCATGCAGTGTGACAAATCTCTTCTCCTCACACACATCCTTTTGTGTAAAGTTTCGAAGCATCTGACACACACGTGGCTCCGGGAATCCACTCGACCTGGCACGTGTGTGTGGGTGAACATTGCTATCTTATTTTTGTATAATAATAAGTGATACACTTGTTTAGAAGAAAGTTGGAGTAAAATCTTTTGTACTACGCGCTTTTCTGTCAGATCTTCTGGATTGTCTGCCAGGATGCTGTTTGAAAAGGCTTATTGTTCGAATGCTTGCAGTCCACTCCACAAGGGCTCTTGCTGTAAATACGGCAATTTGACTCCAGCTAGTGGAAAGTAGCTTTGACAGCAGCTAAATAGGACTGCACCACAAAAAGAAATCAATACTGGACTCCTGTTCATGGCAGCCTGCGTCTCTCCCCTCCCCTGATTTATACAAGAAAACCTTTGGGCTTTCCATTGGAAAGAATGCAGGCGCTCACATTTGTGTGAAGAAAGGTTTAAACGCTTTTAAAAAATGAGTTCTCGGAAACCTTCTGCCTGAATTTCTCCTCGGGAAAACAACGTAGACTGCATTGAAGGGTTTTGCGGTGAAAGGGTGTATGTATGAATATACACAATTTTCAAAATTGCGTGCGTCTCATTATTGATTTCACCCACCAGTACCTCAAAAAACTGAGTAAATGCATTTTGTCTCTTGCATTAGTCCAAGCTTTTTCTTCCCAACATCCAGCTATGAGATGCCAAAAACTGAAAACACACTTTTAGAGAAGTGCTTTTTTTTTTTTTAATTAAATGCTGCATTGAGATCCTTCAGATTATTTGTGCATTATATGCGCAATGTAAAAAGAATATGAATCGAATATCAAAATAAATTCTGGAAAGTAAATAAATAAATAAATAAAAAGGAAGCCTTTGCTTACCAACTAACCTGATGATATTTAAAGAATTTTAATTATATATATAAAAAATATATATATAGGCTATATTTTAACTTGATATTTATGCCTAAATTATGTAAATGCCATCTGTGCAATAATTTATTGTGTAAATTTACTTGACATTTAACTGGAAAATAAAAAAAGGATTACATTTGAAGCAAATCTAGAAATAAATAAAGCAGACTAACAATTCTAAGAGCCATGAACTGTGTGGTATTCACTGTTAAATTATTATTATTATTATTATTATTATATATGTGTGGAAATACTGTCAAAGTTAAAAAAAATATATATATCTTGTATCATGTTATACTGGTTTTGCCATTTAGTAATATTAAAATGATCAGAAATGTTAATTATTTGCTTTATAACTGTTGCAATCATTTAATTATTTATTTCATTTTTAGCTTACACATTGGTCACATTTTCTTCTGTTTCTCCCACTCTTAAAAAATGATTTAAACTACATTGTACTAAAAATTTTACAGATACTATGCATGCAGCTTTTATGACTTTATGATAATGTTAATAAAAAAAGGGTTATATTTCAACTACCGTCAATACCTGTAATGTAATAAGTACTGTAGCAACAAAATAACCATGGCCACACAATTCAAATAAATAAATAAATAGACATTTTTGTGTCAAAATGGGAAAAGGATAAATTTTAGACAATGAGGTTTTGTAGATGAAGAAAGATAAGATGAACAATGATACAAAGGTTGCAAGTTATTAAATGAAGAGAGAGATGGAGGAGTGGAACAGTATTGATTTCGAGCTGTTCCCTGAGGCTTTACAATGGCTATCAGGCCAGGGGGATGGTGTACACACACTCACACACACTTACACTGCAAGAGGGTTAAAGTGAGAGGATAATGACCCTACTGGTTAAATTGTCACTTATACTATAGTTTTGTCTTGCACACTTCACTAATAACAGTGAAAGACTCACGAGTTTCATACAGTGTTTCTGTGACTTTTTTTTTTTTTGTGACGGCACATAAATGCACCAACCACATTTATATTTATGATAATAAGATCTATATCTTTAAAATTAATTGTTACTATTTTTGGCGTGCAATGCAATAGAAAAATAAAATTCTTGTATATATTTATGTGAGTTTTAGTGTTTAGAAACCTATTTCAAGTGAATTTTGTGCAGTTTGTGTGTGTGTGTATGTGTGATACACAATTGTGCTCAATAATGCAATAATTACTATTTTTTTTTTTGCATTTAAAATTTTTAATAAATAATAAGGTAGGCTACTAAAACATAAATGCGCGCACACACACACACACACACACTATGACTGTATCATATTAACAATAAACAGAGATTACAAACTGCCAAAACGGTCTAATCTAATGATATTTAATGTTTTAAATTAAATAAAAAACGATATAATCTCTGGGAGAAAAAAAACTACATTTTTAATTATACAGTTTTAGAATATATGATTTTGCACGTATATTTACAAAAATAAATTTTACCTGCTTACTGCATTTATTTATTTATTTTATGTTTTATTATTATTATTACTATTATTATTATTATTTTATTATTATTTTTTTTTTTACCATAATCAATTTAATCCTGTTCATTATTTTAGAAATGAAAGCTAAACTAACATATTCATTTTGCTGTGTAATAAACATGCACTCTGTCATTTTTAACATTTTGCATTGATGGCTTTTGTTTGTACATTTAATTAGTCATACATATTAGGAGAGCACATAAAACATTACTGCCATTCAAATGCCACAGTGGTCCATATGTCGAATCAAGCACATATTAATGTTTCATGAACTTTGTAGTTAGCTTTATGGAGCATGTTTGACAAAAGGTCTTTATTTTTTCTATTTACAAGATTCTTCCAGCTGTTTTCCTGCTGTACGTCTTTATGAAATCAGATGCTGGACGAGCGAAACTTCATTTGTCTTGGTTCTTAAGTGGGGTGGGGTTTTTGAGGGGGAAGGGGGGAGTCGTTCTGTCCATCTGTTCCCCCAGATATAGCTCTAAAGCAGTGACCACGCTGATCGTCCTAACTGACAAAGGTCAGGATGACCCTTGACCTTATGGCCGCTAGTTGAGTGCAGTGGACATCTGGGCACAGCCATCATTAATACACATGCACAATATGGTCTGCCACGTGCACGTATTTTTTTCCTTTTTTTTTATTTTAGATAAAGAATCTGGTTTGAAAAAGTAGTCTCATGTTTTATGAGCAATATGTCCTTGGCAGGGTAATGGACTGTAACTGTAGACATGATTCTTATTCGATTAACCATTATACCTATTTTAATGATTTCTAATGATTTGATACATGCAGTACATTATATAATGCAACTGCTTTACCATTACATTGTCATCACTCTATAACAGAAGTGCTGTAATAGCATTATATAGACATTTATAGCTGTGTTGGTATCTTTAGTATTTATTCATATTTGTAATTTTAGTTATGGATAAAAAAAGCAAGCTCACAAACTTTAATCTGTGTTTAACATTTAACTCTAACTGGAACTACAGGCTACAATTTTTAGATCTAGCATGACCGCTGGAGCCAGAATGTATTATTACCATTTCTGGGTTACGGCCAACATGTTAGCATTAGCATTGCTGGGCTACAGCCAGTTTATTAGCATTAGCATCCTTGGATCAGAGCCAGTGTGTTAGCATTAGCTTTTGCAGAGTTGGACGGGTATTTAAACGGAGGATCTGATGATAAATGGAGTTTTCAGAGAGGAGTCTAAGGGGTGCTGACATGCTAGCTGATAACCTAGCTGCTTCAGTCTGTGTTTGTGTAAGTCTGTGAGGGTTAGCTCGGCGACAGGCTGGCTCGCTCCTTTACGATCACTGATTAATGAACAAATCTGCAAGATATAGAGATACATAGACACTAAAGCAGATGCAGAGCTGCTGATCATGATATCATCCAAATAACAGCCCTAGATGGAGCTGATGGAGTTTCTTGATCATATTTCATACCAAAAATCACATTACAGTAGACTATAAGCATACTATAGTATACTTATGTCTGTGAAGACATTTATGTAAATAATTCTGTGTCCACTGTGGATTTTTCTGATGCATTTTGGATGGAGTATACAGTAGGCTGAGGTCAAGGATCATGGCCCTCAGGGGGTCGAATGGCCCCTGACCAGCAGTGCTTGAGGGGTGGGGGGATACTCACAGCAAAATAGCAGAATGCACATTTGCTTACACAGTGTGAGCGAAACACACACACACACCAACACACTCGCAACAAGTTCATTCAAGGTTATCTGGTATTTACTATTGTTATCAAAACATTAGCATATAATAGTTATTTATGCAACATTTTATTTCTGAAATATTTTAGTTGGGCATTCTACAATTTTACCTTAATGTTAGCACATTTAAAACATTCAGAAATAATGTATTCATAACTTAATGTGAGTGATAGAAAAACGTTCTACAACATATTTTATTGGGAACTTCACAGACAACTCTACAGCCATTCTGCAGTACACACGTCTTAAATGTGATTTTTCATGTAACTTGCAGTGATGGGCTGGTGGACCTCTACCGGAATACGATTTCAACTATAATCACAATTACACGTGATTATTTATATATTTATTTATTGAACAGGGGCCCACAATTGCATACTGATGTCTGTTGTGAGAATAAAATAAGCATGACTTTAGTTAAGCATGCAAACAATATTCAAGCTACTGGTGTGAACTGTTATATTATGTTAAAAAAATAACTGTGTGCACATTCATTTTAGAAAGTACCTAAAAGTAACTAATCGAAAGTCTTTGAACAAACGAATGCACTAAGATTCATTAGATGTTTACTTTTTTGCCATTTCTGATGAAGTGATTGCACCAGATGCTTCTGAGAAACAATCCAGGGGCCTCGTTATAAAGGGTGCGTACACACAGATTTGATCGTAGAGTGTGTGTACGCTTAAATCCAGGCCAGTGCTTATATATATAAAAATTGTCTTTGACATGGAAAAGTCACATCTGAGCAGATGTATGCACTTCTTATTATCTTACAGTCTTTTGTATTACAAGTTTTTGAAAATGTATGCTGTTCTTCCAGCTCGCTGTTCTAAATTATGATAATATTTTATATGTTAATGACATTAATTAGGAGTTTTTTTTACAAGGCAGAGAGCTGAAATCATTCATTTGCGTGCAAGTTCAAGATCATTTGCGAGAGGCATACGCACGTTTTCTGTTCGTATGTTCATTTTATGAAAGACACATACTCATATCTGAAAAATGATTGCAAGATCAAGAAATTTAGGATGGTTTGTGCACAACTGTTTATAAATGAGGCCCCAGATCATACTGTATATGTGCCAGCTGAGCTACTATTATTGAGATGAGTTGGACTGCTTTCTGTATTTTTATTATTATACATAGCGATCTAGACAGGTCTCAGAAACTGCTTTCACACAGATACTGTACGTAGTTATTTGCAAGTCTCCTTCCTTTATTCTTCCTGCCTATCTCTCATCTTATTAATACAGTGTTGAGACTGTGGAACAGAAGCCGTTGGCTTATTGCCAGAGGCTTTGCTCTAAGCACCTAGTTTCATCAACAGTAATGAAGCCCGGTGTTGAATAATGAAGCACACGTCTCTCTTTTATAAAACCATACCTGCAATTAAAAACACTGCTGTCCATATCTGGCTCATTGTCTCTCCTTTCGCAACCTGTTGCATTGTAAAGAATAATCAGCCTGATCATTTTAAAGTCTGCCTTGCGCCGTCGGTCTCTGGTGATGACAGGTATAGCTCCATCTCAAGAGAAGACATAACCTGCTACTGTTCGCTTTTTAATTGTATAGCTGCCAAGGACATCGAGGGCCCCTTCATTTCCGACCATCACTTAAATCTGGTGGCCTTGCACGGTTTTATGTTAAAGAAATGTATTATTAATGTTAGACATTTAGAGATCCTTGACAGCCTGGGCGTACTTCAGTAATAAGTATTAAATGTGATGTTACGTTAATAAGCATCATTCAAATCAATTTAAAAATCCTGATGCAGCTCTTTAATACTTCAGTGTTTGCATGCAGTGTGTTAAAGAGAGATGATTTAGTGCTGTTCGCTTGCCTGTTTTAACACGGGATCCTTTAATGCAGGCTAAATGAGATTTAGGGTGTATTTTTAAACTAAATTACATTGTAGAGACGCCACCTCTGTCTATCTGACCGAGGGACCAGGATACTGTTCCACTCACCCGCCAGAAGTAATTACATATGCACAGAGAAAGACAAAGAGTCATTTGCCGCCCAGATGATAAACCTTCGTGCTGTTAAGCGAAATGTTAAAAATGGCTGTGCAGAGACCTGACACAGCAGTCTGCGAATGCCTTGAATAAAAATTCGACTCGCTCAACATGTGTAGTAATGATGAGCCAGAGTATTCTCTTTGTTATTCTCTCATACCTATCCGTGCTAGCGTCTGTGAATCTTTAATGAAGCTCAGGGGTGAGTCCTGCTGGAGATGAGCTCTTTTATGTCTCTGGGTTCTGATTTGACTTGTCCCAAAAGATTTGTCCGCCCAAAAAGTCCTGTTCACCCCATCAATCAGGCTTTGAACATTAAAGAGTGTGTGTGTTTAATTATACATCCTGGTCAAGTTTCAGCGAGTCAGAAACACAAGAGTGCAGAGAGTGCAAATTCAGCAGATGAAAGAGAATAAACCAGCTGATTTACCTCAACTCCATCTCAACAACAGCGGATTAATCATGGGGTGTAAGGTAATTTTTTGCTTTACTGTTTTGCCATGGAAGAGAGGCATGTGTGTGGTGATTCCTTTACAGTCAACCTCGTCTGTAAGTAAATAGCCATGCTTCTTACATGTGTTTTGCAAGATACTCTGTATCTATATTTAATTAATTTAAATTAAGCTAAAGTTAAATAATATAACTGATCCAAAACATAGCCATAGGCAGCAGAGCATAGCTAAATATTTCATGCACTACAGTACGAAAAGAGAGAGTTTACATAATGTAACTTTTTTTCCAGGGATTTCAAGCAAGTAGAAGTATGATAAAACATTTTATGTCATACTTTTGTCATACTGTATCTACTCTGAAAGAGATTTGGTGTAGAAACAAAAAAAAATTAGCTGAGCAGCTTCACACATACACTGCAGTACAGTTTTTAGGTTTCACATTTTTTTTTTTTTTTTATTTATTTATCATTTTACAATATAACAATCAGCACAATTAACAAAAGAAATATTCAGCATTAAGTAGCATCAGAGTATACAAATATGAAAACATATACATCATCAATTCCAGTTTATGTAGCTAGATTAAAACAGAAATCAAATAACAGCACAGGTTTCACATTTTTAAACTGAATTGATGGAAAATCATTTTCAACATAAAAATTCACAACCCTTTTCTTCTTGTTATCTGTCCATATGGACTGTACTACTGACACCTCTTTTCTTCTTTTAGTCAGTCATGCCTATTAGGAGTCTAATTGTACACACACACACACACACACATGGTGCTTTTTGATCTGGTGCCTGTCCTTGTCATTGTGTCACTTGAGGGACCATTTGCTGAGGCCTTAAGAGAGCATGCTGTGTGCATGAGTGACCACTAGGGGGCAAGCTGAAGACATCGGACTGGCTCTTTCCTGTTCATCTACATCCAAACTCTCAAACAGGAGAGCATTCAAGGAAGATTCATGGAAGCTTGGACAGTTGGGAAGTTCTGGACTTCCCCTTATCATTTTATCTAGCTTTTCTGCTGAGTTTTGTTTTGCTCAGCTTTTAGCTATTTAAACATTAATGTGCAATTTTTTTACCTGGTTTAATATGCTAATATTCAAGGTTGAATGGTCTGAAAAAGATAACATGAACATAAAGAAACTTTCAAAACATAGCTCTGGTTGTTTTCTCTGTTTCTTCCCAACCTGCCTGAATTAACCAGTGGTGTGAGTTTAGGGTGGGACTATGTTATCATCCAGCCAATGAGAGATGTTTTGGGAAACCTGTTTGAAAACAGTAGCTACTTTTTTGCTTACATTTGATGCCTTACACATGCATTACAGCAGTAAACATACTTTTTTGCATTTTATAAATTAGTTAATTACAATAATACTACAATACTCTATATACAACACAGGGACGGCATATAAGGCGTACATTTTCAAATGTCCATGACATTCAGTCTAACTAGCTGGTTTCTATGGGTCGTTCACAGTGATAGCTGGTGAACAGGTGTTTTGAATAATAGCTGTTACTATAAATTTTTATTCAACAATCAGTACAACTATTTCTATTATAGTCTAGTATGTTCTAACACAAGCAACACGTGTGTGTTCGTGCGCATGTGTGAAGTCAGAATAACATTTCCTTTGATCTGTAAAGTGACTATAGGTGGAATAAAGCCACATTCTCTCTCTTCATCAAGCAGGAAGAGAAGCAAGATTAACTGAACTTCCGCTGGGCCCTTTGTGAGGACAGAAGCTTCGGCATTGTCCAGTTGCAGGACGAAGCGATAGGGGGATGAAAGGGAGCAGGCCTGTGGTGGACGAGAGGGGCCTAATGAAGGGAGATTAGGAAACAGTGATTTGGCTCTCTGGCGGACGCCAGCTATTATGTTCTATTGTGCTGGAGCAGCATGAGCCGAAAGCTCTCGGAGAGAAGGAGAACATGAACTGCTTGTGGTGCAGTGTTAAGGGGCGGCCGGCCCCCTCCCACAACACCCCCAAGCTCGTGCCCCACCGGCCTGTTCGCTATTCAACAGTTGCCATTTGACTCTGACAAGATTTACATCGGAGCAGCTGCCACTAACCCCATTGTGTCCAGGCACGGGCTGGGGCGAGCAGGCGATGTGGCCCGTGGTGGGTTTGTGAGGGAGGGCTGCGGGCTACGAGTGTCTGAATGTGGGTCAGTGTGGCTGCAGGTGCCAGGAGTGTGTCGGCTCTTTGTAACTGTGTTAACTGTGTCTGACAGAGGACCACATGGTGGCTTACGACGGTTGACTAGAGAATCACTTTATGTGTGCTACATGTGAGTGAATATGTACATTTAAATCTGCTGTCTAATTTCAGTGACATGTTAGCGTTACTAAATTCTATGCAGAATTAACTACATTTTTCCTTTAAGTACATTTTTACAAAATGGACCAGAGGGGTAGTTGTAAAAAGTGCCACTTTGCAGTTGTGGGTGGTTGTCAGGGTGTTGTTATGCAATTTTTAGGGTGGTTTTGCTGTTTTTTATAGTGATATTCAAGTCTGTATTCTTTTTTTTCCCCATTTTATGATCTTGCAGGTGATAATTGTTAGTCAGCTCATGTAGTAAAGTATTAGCACACCTAAATACAGCTGCACATTATTTTCTCCCTTCTATATGTTTCTCATTAAATTCAATTAACTTTGGTTTCCTTCCCACTGACACTTAAAAACAAAACAAAACAAAACAAAAAAACTGTGTTCTCTCGGCTATTTTAGAATAGTTCTATAACACATTGTAAAAACCAAAATCTAATAATAAAAATGAAGTAGCTGTTGCTGTGCTGTCTCTTTTTTATCCTACATACATCAAATTGTACCCTTTATTTTTTAAAAATCTCTCCATTATTATTATATGAAACCTTGATTTTTAGTATTTAATCTTCATAGAAACACACCATCCTTAATCCTGTAATTAATGGACACCGGGTAAGTCACCTTGGGAAAAGAAAACATGTATATTTGTTATACTTGGTATCACAGAACATGACAAAAACGCTCACATTCAAGGAGCCATGTCATAACAAACTTTCACAAAACAGTTACTGGTTAATTTTAATTCCATGGTAACACTTTAGTATAGGGATTAATTCTCACTATTAAGTAGTTGCTTATTAGTCTGCCTATTACTAACATGTTTATAAACTGTATCCTGCATTCTACAATCATAATCAATCCAACCAAAAACCTAACTGCCTTACTAACTATTATTAAGAAGCAAATTAGGAGTTTATTGGGGGAAAAGTCATAATTAATGGTTTGTTAATGGCGAGAACTGGACCTTAAAATAAAGTGTGACTAATCTGACACATTTCTAAAAAAGCTGCACAATTTGAGCTGTTATTCAGTCCCATAAAAAAAAAACTTTAGAGTTGGGGTTATATTGTGATGTTTGACATGTCAACTTGCCTTGGTTTAACTGTTCTAATATTTGTACATTTATTTGAAAAAGGATGTTGTAAACCAGCCAGCCTAAAACAAATGCCCATGGCTTCTTAACTCCATACAAACAAACATAATGAGGTGAATGCTGTTGTCATGGATACATGGCTGACCTGAGTGGCTTGGTCCTCACCTACAATAATCAATTATACAGTACGTTGTTCATTTGCATGCCTGAAATATTAACCACAGATCTGAGGTGACAGCCTGGTTTTCAATTCATTTTCAATACCTCTTTTACAGGATGTTTGAATTAATGTTTAAGCCATTCATAGACAAAAGTTGGAAAGAAAACACGTGTCATCTCCCAGACTGGACTCAAATCCACTGAAGACAATGATGACAGAGAAATCTAAGGAAATAGAGAGAAATATAATGTTTAGTGTTTCATATTTAGCCTGCATTAAAATTGTCACGAGGGCGTGTGGATCCATGTGCATGTCATTACAACAGCAAACAGGAATGGAGGAGGCAAAACACAGACAGAGTCCTACGGCTAGCGAGGGTCGGTGGATAGGCGAACAGAGTCCAAAAGGAGCAAGACAGTGCAATAATCAAAGGCAAGGCTGAGGTCGGTACATGGAAGAACAATAAACAAGGGAACACAAGACTCGACTAGTAGCTCAGAAGATGCTTTGCAAGGACGTGGAATCGATGCTCGGCAGCTCCGTAGCAAACATATAAAGGGGAGGAGCCAGTGAATTGCCATGGGAACAAACAGGGAACGAAGTGGGACACAGACACAAGGGATTACAATATTTCTAAATAAAAGTCCACACACGACTAAACAAAGGAACACTGACTGAAATCATAACAGAGCCCCAAGGAGCGGCTTCCAGACGCTCCAAACAAAATACAAAATGGTCCAGAAAGGTGGTAGAGCGGAAAAGGAACAGGAGGAGAGACGGAGGGCCAAGCCCATTACCATAGCAGGGCAAGACAAGGATTCAGGGGCAGCTTCCTGAGCCATAGCAGGATGAGGTGAGGGCTCTATGGTGCAAACCAACAGTCCTGGGGGTTGTGCAGCCACCAGTGGAACCTCCGGAGAATCTACGGCCGGAGCCAACGTCTCTGAGGGTTGTTCAGCCACTGGTGGAACCTCCGGGACTCTACGACACCTCTGGGCTCAGTACAGCCACCGGCAGAGCCTCCAGAGGATCTACAGCTTTAGCCGAAACCTCTGGGGGTTGTGCAGCCACCGGCGGAACCTCCGGAGGATCTACGGACTGAGCCGACACCACTGGCGATTCTGGGGTGGACTTGGGAACACACTCATGGGGGAATGAAGTCTCTGACGTGGGCTTGTGGGTAAATGGGGCCTCTGGAGCGCAGTGTGCGGCCCACACACTCAAAATAGCAACTGCTATAACAGGGAGCACAGAGGATAGGGGAACAGTCTCTAAGATGACCATAGTTGGAGTTCTTGGGACACCTGCTGCACGCACTGACATCAGTGGTGGGTCCGCCAGACTGGACACCAGCCTCAAATGCCCTTGGATCACCCTGGTGTCTTCAAATGCAACGTGCACGATGCTTGGGAACACTGGAGTGGCATCTGTGATGGCGAAAGACTTTGGCTTCATATCCTTAGTGGCTGAAGGCTCTGGTGTGGCAGCCATCTTGTGTAGTGGCTTCGGGTTGGCTGCCATCTTGTGCAGTGGCTCCGGGTTGGTGGTCATCTTGGGCAGCGGCTGTGGCTCTGGATTGGCGGCCATCTTGGGCTGGGGCTCTGGGTTGGCAGCCATCTTGTGCTCTGGCTGATCAGACGAGACGTGGGGTGGCTCTGGATAATTAGGTGAGACGTGGCGTAGCTCTGGATGATCAATCGAGATGTGGACTGGACCTGGCGGGTGTAGGATCAACAATAACTCGACTTGGCAGGTGTAGGTCTGTAATAACTTGAGTTGAAACAAAAGAATTAGTGGAAGGTGTACTTAACTGATGAGGATCTGCTGTGGGTAGGCTGGTCTCCTGAATGTCAGTGGCGACTTGACCAGATTCATGATGATCTACTTTGACTTGGCTTGGCTTGTGAAGATCGGTATGGACTTGACTTGATTCCACAAAGACAGCTGTGGCAGAACGTAGCGCTGCGATGTCCGCCATCTTGCGATCGCGCTCCGGCACGTCCACCATCTTGGATGCTGACGTGACACCAGAATCGCGTTCTTCTTTCACGAAACCCACAGTAAATGGAGAGCCCATGCACAAAAGAACGAAGTCAATGAAATCCGCAAACGAGGATCTGGGACCCTCGCGTCTGATTAACGCCGTCACAGAAGAAATCTATAAGTACACGGTCTGGCAGATCGGAAAAATACACGAGAGTCCTCGAGCGAGCAGCAACCCTGCTGTAGAGCTAACAAGCTCCTAGCAATGTCCATACCTAACCAATGTCCATCTGAGAAACCGCTGGATCCTTTTAGGGCCAAGCATTCTGTTACGAGGGAGACGAGGGCGTGTTGATCCATGTGCAGTTCTTTTATTTGTAAGCAAGGTCAAACAGGCAGGGTCAATACAACAGTAAACAGGAGTGGAGGAGGCAAAACACACACAGAGTCCTAAGGCTAGTGAGGGTTGGTGGATAGGCGAACAGAGTCCAAAAGGGGCAAGAAAGAGCAATAATCGAAGGCAAGGCTGAGGTCGGTACAAAGAAGAACAGTAAACAAGGTAACACAAGACTAAACTAGTAGCTCAGGAACATACACAAGGGATTACAATATTTAAAAATAAAAGTCCACACACGACAAGATACGACTAGAAACATGGGAACACTGACTGAAACAAAAATATACTATCAGTTAAAAGTTTGGAATAATTTTTTTCTTGTGCCCAAAAACTCTGTATTTATTTGAAAATGCATTAAACTCATTCCGTTATTTTCAGATTTTTTTTTTTCAATTATAACTCATTTTAAAATTTAATTTACTGAATTTAATTAGGTTTTTTTTTTTTTTCTTTTTAAAACCAAATGACATCTCACTGGCATTGTGTCAGGCGTATTCATTACTTTTTTATGGAATAGATTAATCTACTATGTTGCTGCCATCATGAAATGAGGAGTGAGCTATCAGCAGATAGCATCTTTGCACCCTGTAAAAGGGGTTGGAAGCAGGTCAAGCATTTAGTAATAAGCCACTGTAGTCCTAGTGTCATGTAGCCAAGAACCTTGTACCAGGGCCTGTGTTCGGACAGAGGTCTATAAAACAATGACGGTCAGTGGAGGTGATCCACAACTCATGTCTCTCACACGATAAAACTGCTTGTTTGTTTCTTATAAATTCTTGTGATTTGTTAGTGGCCATAGCATTTACCCAGAAAATCAATTAACTGAATTTATTATGAAAGGTGAAGATTGAAAACAAATGATTCAGTGATTAAAAGTCAATAAAATGCATTGCATTTTTAATAAATTTATTCCTGGTTCATATAGCGTTTTTAAACCAAACCTGGTTACAAAATAAAAGACATTAGCATACAATAACGACCTCATCAGACAAGCTTTTGTGACGTAGATTTATAATCAAACATCCAAAACAATGCTGTGTTCCAGGCTGAATGAGTTGGTTGTATGTGCTCCTAGGATGAGAAGACTCAGGTATACTTGGGCATTTTGCCTTTTTTAGGTTTGCATCCTATTACATCACATCCTGTTTTTGGTTCTTTTAGGTGTCTTTGGTCAGTGTTGCATTCATATATCACATAGAGTTGCCATTTGGTTTAATATCTAATGAAACCATAATAATAACTATTAAGGGACAAAGAATACATTTTGGGACCACCCATACTAAATTCTTTGACAGAACTTTGTTCATGGTGACGTGGTGCAGTGCAGCTTTGGCTCACAGTCAAGAGTTATGCAGTTCTTATGCAGTTGGATCTCTTTTTCCTGAGTTCTATCATACCTTTTACTATCATTTAGTTGTGGGTCCCACGCTGCTGATCCACCAGATGTTTCAGGCCACAGATGATAGATGGCCGTCGCTGTGAGCCTTAAGTGATTGGAGAAGATTGAAGATGTGCAATTCACTTAAGTTTGCTCACCACTGCATCAGGCAATCAGTACGATGAGAAAAAGAGAGAGAGAGAGATGCCCAGGCAGACAGACAGCATGAAAACACACTCACATCAACACTGATTTAACTCAGCAGAGGTATATCTGACAGAATCAAGCTCTCTAGAAGTGAATTAAAGGCTATTGTTTGTGATTCAGCAGCAGGAGGAATATTAGCCTTTCTTAATTTGTAAAGTCTCATACTCTGATATGTGCCGTTTATGGGTTTCAGAATATTAGTGTGCTCACAGAGCTGTTGCTCTGGTGGTATCTTCAACCAAGCATGTGTATGTGGGGATTTACTTTTGTGCCCTGAAATTAGCAATATTTGACAAACTCTGTATTATAATACTCCCTCATTTTTGGTCATACAGATAAAACTAATACCTCTTTCGAATCTGTAAAGACTTTAGAAGTTTATTTGTGTGCACTCTCAGTAACAAGAAAACATTGCACTCTTGTAATTATATCTGTCATTGGGCTTTGTCAAACCTCTTTTTTTGTGTGTGCGTGTGCGGCCTGAGCACTTATTAGGCTATGTATGCAATTAAAGGCTCATAATTATGATTCATCTGCTTTATTAATAAACATATGATTAGTCCACTGAACGCTTACGATTTTGAAAATGGCAATTTGAAGAGTTAATAAATCAAATGCAAATGTTCTGCTATTCCCTGTCCTCTTTTCCAGCCTTTACACCTCTTTCCTCGGATGCTCTGCCAAAACAAAACATTATTTTTATTTGAATTTGACCTAGTCCAGCTCCATCTCTGTAGGCCTAATGGGTGGAGTTATTGTTGGCGTGTCTACTGCAACGCCACCCATTACATCCAGCGTGCACATGCACGAAAAGCGGCTGTCACATGGCATTTGAGTACAAAATGAATTCTCTTTCATGTCTTATTGCACTTAAACTGCCAAATACACACAGTTATGCCAAAAACACACAACCTTTACATAAATGCAGTCTGTTATATTTATGAATATAGGCAGCTAGGTAATAAATATTTTATATTTGACACAAACAACAAAATAATAACGGAAAATCACTCACAGCTTCTGAACTAAAGTAGCTTTAATAAGAACACAAGTTGCATGTCAGGGTTGCTTCATTGTTGATGTGTCCAAAGCTTGCTGAAACAAAATGTACCTTCATTAGCTGTTTAAAAAAAGGTGAGAAGAGGGTGGTCTAGAGCCATATAAGGAGGTCTTTTTCAAATCGTTATTAGTGTAGAAACTAGCAGACAGCCCATAATATGAGCTTTTTTGAGCTGGAAGACATGCAGGAAACCTAACTAAATGCAAAAAGTAATAAAATGAATAATGAAAAAATATAAATAAATAAAAAAATTAGCCCATTGTCCCCTTTAAGGGCAATTATTATATCTGAAATAAATAATTAGCATTGAATATACGTAATAGTTTTTTGGTGGTATTGGCAAATGGGCAAGTATCAGTCACCTACATTGTGGGCAGCAATTAATGAGGAGAAAAGCTTAATAAACAAACTAAATAATATGCTAATGAAAACCCCAATATGCAAATGTTAAATACCGTTAGCTCATTTGAAACAATAAGTGGATGGAAAGTGCCCAGCATGACAGAAAAACAAACTTGTGTGTCTGTGTGTGTGAAAGAAAGCAGATAAATGCATGCAGGCCTAATAGAGGAGAAGTTGTGAGCTTGTGAAGAGTGGGGTGACATAGAGGCCTGGCGTAATCTAATAACCGCCTCCATCTTTCTAATGCACCTCTCTCTGCTCACATTGAGAGTGCAAACGCTGGCAATGATGAATAGACTGCTATGAATGAAGTATCCTGTGATATATCAAATAAAAGTAAATTTGCTTTCATTATTGATGCTAGGGCTTTGGAGTGTGTGTGGTGATTGCATCCTCTTGGCTTCCATAGCAGCTACAGACAGACAGAAGCATTTCAAATCATCACAGCTGGTTCAATATTTCAATACGAAGTCTGCATGTTTCTTTGTTAAAAGACTCACAATGGGATTACCAATGATATTTCTACACCTTATGTTTAGCAAACAGTTCGAAGGCACTTCGTATCCCATAATGTGCTTGGGCAGCTCTCCAGAGGTGCTGTGATGGGGAATGCGAACAATCCAGGTGAGACATGGGAGAGAGCTTTCACTTGGGTCAGTAACCACGTAGCAACCAACCAAAACTTCATAGCAACCACACAGAATTGCCTTGGCAAACACAATCCAAGCCTTGACACCACTGAGGCTTGTTTTGCACATGCAGGAACTGTTCTACTAAAAAAAAAACAAGCTGGAATGAGCTGTATGAGAGAGAATGAGGTCTCAGAAATAACACTGCTAGGAGTATTTAAAGTTATGTTTAATATTATTTTCAAAATGTATATAAATGTATAGAGATCTTTGTTTTGCCTATTTTTTTGTTCTTTGAAAGGCTTAAACACTAGGGTTCAAGAGTTCTTTAAAGCTATACAATTATTGTAGGCCTATATTCATTTTACAGTAAAATTATGTTTCTTATGTTTTCGAAACACTCTTGAGGTATTTGAATCAAAGCAATAAAGAAATCCTGGCCAGGACACATTCTGAAATGGGCACGTATGGTCACCCTAACATAATATGCATCAGAGCCTAAGAGCAACGAAATAATCAACTTTACCTATTAAGCACTTTCATAACTAAGATTTGACCACCAATTTTGTTGGAGAGAATTTACAATACTCATGAAAGGAACAGATCAATAGAAGGTGAAGGCTATAGGATGTGAGTTTATTATGAACTTTCCAGTGGCAATCACATGGAGGACTTCAAGGTGGAGTCAAGGGCTCATAAGTCTGAAGTGGAGTCGGAGGGCTGGAAGTTCTTGGCTTGGGCCATGACTCTCCAGGCCATTGTGGGTCTGGCAGAGTCAGAACCAGTAGAGCAGGAAGGGCTAGGGAACTGGACAGAACCAGTAAATCATAGATGTCAGATGGAACCAGCAGCAAAGAACGAATGGTTTGGGGACTGGATGGAATCAGGGAGTCAGTGCTATTGCCAAAGCTGTAAGAAATATGCTAAGCTGCCAGGGTTGGGAAAAGTTACTTTTAAGAGTAGTGCATTAAAATACAGCATTGTGTTACTCCCTAAAAAAAACAACACAATTAAGCTACTTAGTTACTTTATGAAAAGCAATGTGTTATGTTACTTTTGAGTTACTTTTTAAATCTGGGCAGGGCTTGCTTTTTTGTTTTTCATATTAAAACGTTCTTGAAATGAATAATCCCCAGGCTGAAGATGATGTAAATTCATGTCTGTACAGTAGAGGGTGCAGCTCAAACAAATTGCATGAATAATATGACGCAGGAGAGGAAAGTTCAATACTGTTCAGCAATAACAAAAATGAAACACAAATGTGTAATTTTTGCTTAGAATGCTTGAGTTGGATAATCGAAGGTCAGTTAATAAAAATGGTTAATAAAATAGTATTAAATACATAAATGACGTGTTATGTAACATATTTAATTATTGCAGGTGTGTTTTGTGCGAGTGAGATGAGTAAAGACATGTCCATATTTAGTCTAATAAGCATAATGTTCAAACAGCATGAACAACGCCTCTGCACTTACTCCTGATTTCCCTCAACATAGCAACACGAGAGTTTTCAGTCTAGGCATGGGAAACAAAGTAACTGGTGTAGCTGGTTGAAAGCATGACTCAGATATTTAATAACACATTTTAAAACGATTGTGTTACTTTGCTAGTTACTTTAAAAAGTAATCTGATTATGTAGCTTGTGTTGCTTTGTAAGGCATTACCCCCAACACTGTAAGCTGTAGGGAACCAGCAGAGGAAGAAGAGGAACAGCTTCCATGTCAGTTTTTTTTTTTCAAGCCATTGTTAGATGCCAGTGTTTCCTGTCATAACTACTAAGATTTGGTTTCAAAAACAGTATTATTATAGCTTTTAAATAATTTCTTGGTTTTAAATCTGCATTTAATCTCAGAAAGTAAAAAGTAAAAAGATGTCTTATATTGCAACACAGTCTCATGACCTATGCATACGAGGTGGCAAAATCGTGCTAATTCATACAAATTCGTACGGCCTCACTCATACGATTTTGTACGATTTCTCTAAACCCCAGTGACGGGTAGGTTTAGGGGCGGGGTTGGATTTTGTGATGGCTGTGCTATAAAACTAAATTATCATGAGCTTAATTCAAATGATGAAGGATTTTGACAGTAATTAGTGTTGAGTCCTACTGTAAGGTTAACCCTGCCTCCCTGCCTTAAATGTTTGAAAATTATTAATAATTGAAAACATTAGAAATTTTGAGAAATAATCGAAAGTAATCAAACGTAATCAGTTACATTAATAAAGTAACTGAAATTACACTATGTATTCAACATAGTCTCACGACCAATTTGTACTAATTTGTACAAATTCGTACGACCTCACTCGATTTTGTACGATTTCTCTAAACCCCAGTGACGGGTAGGTGTAGGGGCGAGTGAGGTCATACAAATTTATACGAATTAGCCCCCTCGTAAAATATATATGAATTGCTGTGAGATTGGGCTCACTTATTACATTTTAGATAACTATTTTAGAGTAACTATTACATTTGCAAGGTAACTGTCCTGTCCTGTACTGCACACAAACACATACTGTACATTTTCTGGATAATTCATGTGCATGCATCCTCTCCTGTCACAAATCATGAAATAAAATGCTATTACATTAGCTCATAAACATCCTCGGTGGAATACTCATAAAATTCTCTGTGGAAAAGATGCACGTCATGCATTTAGCAAAAGCATTTGCTGTTGTGTATGTGTTTGTATGTGTATATTTGTGTTTATGACCCCTGTTCTCTCCAGGGTCAAAGGGTCAGTATATCTCATTCATTATTCACACATACACTCTGACCTTTAGGGATCAGGGCTGTCCTGCCTTTTAGCCATATTTTGTCTTTCTGGCCTTGTGCAGTCAGATAAACCACCAGTCTGCTCATGGTGGTCATTTTCGTTGCCTTAGGCACTATGCATATATTGGTCATACATACAGAATATGAACAACATCACTTGTCTGTGATCTTGGACCCCAGAAAAACTGGTAATAAAATGGCTGCTTATACTAGGCATGTGTTTTATAGTAGCATACTTTGATTGAATTTTCGTTGTTTGGGTCCTTTAGTACTGAAATGTGGATGATTCAAAACCATGTGCTCTCTCCGTCACAGAGCGTTTGAAGGTGATATTAGCTGTGTGAGTATATAAATCGGTTCACGTGGTGTTGTCCTGTGTTAAACTGTTATGAGATGTGTAGGTACGGGTGAGGGGGATGGGCGCTGGAGTATTGATCTCTTCTGGGATCTTTCTGTCTGTCTCTCTCTCTCTGTTGCCATGACGAATCGCCCAGCCAGCAAATTCATAACAGCAGGGTGGAGAGAGGCTGTCCTCGCGAATGATTAGGCCTGCAGATGGAGAAAGAGCCAGAGAGACTTACAGTATACAAATCTATGCAGTTTTGTTAGTGTGTTTGTAAGTGGTGTTTGCTATTACTAGCATTTCTACTACTGTCCGTACTGTAATGTACTGTAATAGAATAAACAAGTGTGGCATGTAGCTTGAGAGAGATATTATTACTTTCTAAGCAATCAGAATTATTGCTTGGTGAGCAAAAGTAAAACAGGTGTGAAAATCCATCAGACCGAGAAGAATTGAACCAAACCATATCTAGAGACCAGTGTATAATCTTGGGCCATGGACTCAGGGAGTTGAGATTTGGGAGTTGAAAAGAGCCAACTCCCAAATCTCAAAAGAGTACAAGGCCCAAGACTTGTGCCTTTAAGCATTCACCCACAACAGCATTGCTGGAACTGACATTCTGGCATATGTCTGTGTGTTCTGTGAACAATTCCTTATACAAATATATAAATATAAAGCTCTTTGTCTGCTACAGTATATGCAAAAACTATTTTGATTAGATCAGATTTGTGTGATATATTGATAATATTCTGAATACCACTTACTATTGTTACTAATTAGAGATTATGTGATGATAAACTGTTATAGTTATAACCCGAATTGCAGAAATGTTGGGACATTTTTAAAATTTGAATAAAATGAAAACTAAAAAGAATTGTGAGATATAAAGTCAACATTGTGAGATGTAAAGTCATAATTGCGAGATATAAAGTCACAATTGCAAGATATAAAGTCAGAATTGTGAGTTAGAAAGTAAGAATTGCGAGTTATAAAGTTGCAATTGTGAGTTATAAAGTCAGAATTGTGAGATGTAAAGTCAGAATTGTGAGATGTAAAGTCAGAATTGCGAGATATAAAGAAAGAATTGCGAGTTACAAAGTTGCAATTGTGACTATGTAACTCGCAATTCTTTCTTTATATCTCGCAATTGCGACTTTATAAACTCGCTTTATAACTATAACTCAAAATTGCGAGATATAGTTAAGTCAGAATTGTGAGATATAAATGAGCAATTCTGAGAACGTGTCTTTTTTTCCCTCAAAATGGAACTTTATAACAACTTGCAATTGCGAGTTTATTTCAGTTATAAAGTCAGAATTCCGAGATATAGCACGCGAAACATGCTTATTATTGTTATGAGGAAGCGCAAACTCTTAAAATGCTTGCTACAGGTCTCAAAATGGTTGGGACGGGGACATGTTTACCATAGTGTGGCATCTCTTATTTTCAAAATAGTTTGAAGACATCTGTACATCAAGGTTATTAGTATATGAAGTTTTATTTTTGTATATTTTTTATACAAATATTTTTATATATTTTTATATTAGTTTTAATTTTGTTGGAATTTGGTCCCATTCTTGCCTGATCTAGGTTTCCAGCTGGTGAAGAGCTCATGGTCATCTTTGACGTATTTTTCGTTTAATGATGCACCAAATGTTCCCTATAGGTGAAAGACCCCAGCACCCGGACTCTTCTAATACGAAGCCATCCTGTGGTAATAGCTGCAGTATGTGGTTTTGCATTGTCCTTCTGAAATACTCAAGGCCTTCCTTAAAATATACGTTGTCTGAAGGGGGGCATATATGTTGCTCTAAAACCTTTATATACCTCTCAGTATTCACAACGCCTTCCAAAACATGCAAGCTGCCCATACCGTATACACTTATGCACCCCTGTATCATCAGAGATGCTGGCTTTTTAACTGATCGCTGATAACATGCTGGAAGGTCTCCTTACCTTCTCCTTCCAATAAATATAACAACAACTTCAACTAAGGACAATTTTGGTGTAATTTTTTACTCTAATTTATGTTAATTATGTTATATCTTATGTCTAACAGAAGACATGCATCATGGCATATTTTTGTACTTTGCCATAGTTTTTCATGAATTATAAAATTTATATTTAGATTTAACCATGTAATAATTTTCAGACAACAAAAAGTTAATTATTTCATTATTTATTATTTAACATGACTAAATGAAGTATTTTAAACTATATTTTAAAATGACTGTTTTAAAAAAAATTGATTTCAAAACTCATATTCAGTGCTATCAATTGCCTAAACAGTTGCTATTACACTTACACCTCAGATCAATAAAAGCATATCTGCAAAGTGTTCTCACATCCTGCTGAGGAAATTCTTTGAAGTAGAAGATGTTTGCTTTGTTGCTTGGTGGGGGAGAAAATATCTGCAACATCATGATTCATTGGCAAACATGCAGCTACATGCTGAATAAGTGTTTAGCCAACGTTAATGGATATATTTCCTCATTTAGAGGATGGATGGCTGTTGGGAAAGGCTGAATATTTTTGTTAGCTGTAATAAATGTCTTATTGATAATATCGACCAAGAGCGTGATCTGCTTGGCCTGTCTTGCTTATCCATATTTATTGGCTTGTTTTGAATCAACAGTAATTCTCTATTGTGTATTTGGCAAAGGAACAGACCTGGAACCAATTGGGAGGGGCAGTGCTTGACAGGTGGTTGCAGGAATGGTATTGTAATAACTCAATGCGGTTGTTTATATCCTTGCAGGGGATTTTTGATTGATCCATGTGATGTTTTCACAATGTTTCCTTATCCATGTTGTTAAAGAAAAGGTCTTAGCAATTAAAGTTTTACTTGTTTTTCTGTTTTTGTGTGAACTCAGCTGGATGTTGTTTTCTGTGTTTCTGTTGCTGGTGTAACAATGTTTTTGCGTAAATAACTTTCCAAATCCAAAACAAGAGTTCAAGATTAAGGTCATGTTCTGTGTTTTTTTTTATTTTATTTTTTATTTTTTTAAGAGTTGTAAAGCTTAAAGTTTAATAACACTGGCTATTAGGTTTAACTCTAGAAAAAAAACATATTTATTTCTTTATTTAAGTACCTTAAAGAAATGTAAGTATTTACTTACATCGTTGCACTTTATGTACATAACCAGCTGTGTTAAGGACTAGGTGTAAGCAATTTTTTTGACATTTTAATTTTTTATGAAATGCCATGGTTAAGTACAATACTGCAAAAATTACATGTGCTTTTCCTATTGTTTAAGTTAAATAAATAAATAAATATTTCCACAGGCCTGTGTGTGTAGACGGACAGAAGGAGTAGTGAGAAAAACAGAGACACTGAGCGAGGGCTGAGGTTTATATTTAGCAGCAAATATTTTATGTGGCTTTTCTGTCCACTGATCCTTCACAGCAAGTCGCCGGTTCGGTCGAGCATGACAGTATTTCAGCACTGGCCTTCCGCCAGCCACCCGACAGGAAGTGTGTGTGTGTGTGTAACAGAAAGAAGGCATGTGTGAGTGTGTATGTGAAGGATACACCCCTGAGGAGACTGACGGTGCAGGTGAGAGTCGTTTAAAGCCACACACTACAGAAACAGTACAATGACAAATAGTGTAGCAGGACGGGTGAAGAGGAGGGGCGGCAGCAGACAGAGAGAGAGAGAGAGAGAGAGAGAGAGGGAGAGAGAGAATTTTAATTTTGAAAACAACTTTATTTACAAATATCCATCTTACGTTAATTTACAAATAACACATCACAATTTATATTAACCAGCCATTTTAAAAACAAACAAAAAAATCTTCATCAATTTTACACAGAACATCATGACTACACCGTTTCAACTCAAAAGTAGAAAGATCACTCATAACTTTATAAAACCTGAAGTCAATTGAAATTTTTGGCTTAAGTAAGGCCCTAAAGACAAAAACAACACTTACATTGTCTTTCTGCTCTATTTTGCTTCTCCTACCCAAGGACATTGCCAATTTTGCCTGCCCAAGTATAAAATTCAATAGCTGAAATCTAACACGTTTCTTTTCTGTATATTTAAAACCAAAAATAAATATTTCAGGGTAAAAACACTCATCAAAGCTATCGCACATTCCTTGTATCATTGCAAACAGTGGTTTAAGCCAGACACATTGCATAAAAGCATGAAATGCAGTCTCTTTCTGAGAAAAAAAAGGACAACCTGAGTCATTTTTAGAATCTAAAATTCCTATGCAGGATTCAGTTCTTTGTGATAATGGTGGCTTGTACAATACTCTCTGTTCAGGTCTTACATTATCTCCCTATACAAACATTTTGTATAAATCTTTCCCTGTACAAGAGAAAAAAATCATCAGATGAAAACTTTTCTTTTTGAAAATAAAACCCTGAACACTCTTCAAAATTTGGTTGAATTACCAAACAAGGAAACTGTCAGGGACACTGACCCCTAAAAAAAGTCTTTCAATATACTTTTCTCATCATCTGAAAGCGCTTCTTTTAACCTGGTTAAAAACTGGGAAATCAATCGCACAAATCTAAAACCAAGTTTCTCAGTAACAGCTTCTACATTCACAAAATGGGGCCCAGTGAAAGACAATAAATGAGTTAAAACCAAAACTCCTGAATTATGAAGTATCCTGCTGAGACCTGGCAAAAAAGTAGACAAAGAAATATCCAGTCTTGCCTTTAAAATCAAAGGTTCATGCAATAACCAATAAATAGAATGAAAATTCTCAGTCTTTTGAATAAAAAAAAAAAGACTCCAAATCTTAAAAAGATGCTGATAGAAAAGTGACAGTTTAGTAGAGTCCAAGCACTTTAAAAAGAGAGATTTGTCCTTTCCAAGGTTTCCAACAGTCTTTAGCAACATGCAACTGATTTTCCTCCAGCTTGCATTTATCGGTCCATCCAGGAGTCTTTGTAAAAACTACAACCGAAACGCTGCAATCCTACTCTGTAGGTGTATCAACCCTTGTCCTCCTTCCTCTTTTGGTAAAAATAAAACACTCTGTGGAACTCAATGAAGTCTGTCCCAAAAGAAATCAACAAAAATTGCCTGAATCTCAGCGATCAATTTCGCAGGGGGATCAACACAAGCCAGTTGAGGCATAGAAGTGAGGCAACTAAATTATTTAGAATAAGTGTTCTTCCACTATAAGAAAGATTGGGTAAAAGCCACTTCAATTTGTCTAACCGCCCTTTAACTTTTTGAAGAACTCCATCCCAAGTTTTTTGTAAGACATTATCATCTCCTAAAAAACCCCCAAGATATTTCAAGTCGCACCTGTTCCAACTCAAACCCTCAGGAAGAGTTGGTTTCCCCTCTTTCCAATCCCCTAATGTTCTGCATGCTTGCTAAATAGACTACAGTTGGTTCAAAATGCAGCAGCTAGAGTCCTTACTAGAACCAGGAAGTATGAGCAAATTAGCCCGGTTCTGTCAACACTGCACTGGCTCCCTATCAAACATCGTATAGATTTTAAAATTTTGTTAATTACTTATAAAGCCCTGAATGGCTTTGCTCCTCAGTACTTGAGTGAGCTCTTATCACATTATAGTCCTCCACGTCCGCTGTGTTCTCAAAACTCTGGCCATTT
>JAUMHE010000260.1:411488-423505 GCA_032359235.1 Enteromius mattozi
CTTATTAATGTTCAGTGCTTTGCTACAATCTGTATTGTTAAAAGCGCTATATAAATAAAAGTGACTTGACTTGACTAGAACCTGACAGATAGATAGATAGATAGATAAAAATACCAAATCTTTATATATACTGTAAATATAAATTATTTTTACGCAATACATAAATAAACATGGGAACATTTGATTTAAATGTGTTTTTAACAACTGTAAATATTCTAAATAGTTTAAACATTTTTTTGTTTATTTTTTTATATCACTCCCTGAATTTTAAACCGTATGGTCCTAATACCAGCAATATTATAGCTTTGATTCCCAGCAAGCTAAACATGCAAGAAGAGGAAGAAGAAAAAGTTAGTTACTAGTAAAAGTTACTAGTTTTGAAACCAGAATATTTATTTATCTCATTCAAATCAGATGACATAACCATCATAGCCAATTTTCTGTAAACTTGATAATAAATTAGGTGGTGGGTTAAAAAACAGCCTTCAAATTAATCACCAAAATAAACCTACAAAAAGGGGACTTGATCAAAATCTGTGCAGTAACTGTGTTCTCTCTTATATGAGTCAAACAGTCCTGGCCAATTTGATTGACTTCCTGGCCTGGTATCACAATTCTGAGCACATATTTCATATTTCTCAGTGGAGCTAATCTCAAATCACTGGAGCTCAAACCACATCAAGGCATTACAGGCTTTCTAAAGCACCTCACCTCTACGGGGCGGCTCCTCAGGGACCCCGGGGGCCCTCCTCCTTCCATTTTCTCTCTCTCTCTCTCTCTCTGCTCTCCAGATATGCTCAGTGCTAAAGTGAGTCTTAACTAGATTGTTTTGAAGCGTTTCTATAAATGGGCAGTCAGCAGAGGGTGGCTGTTCCTCAGGGATGGACTTTATTGTCTTTCAGATTTAGTGTGTTTTAAACAAACCGTGACTTTGGCGTTCTGGTGTCTTAAAGGAATACTTTACCCAGAAATGAAAATTCTGCTTTCATTTACTCATCCATGTCATTCCAAGTCTGTATGACTTTCATTCAAAAGGAGATATTTTGATGAATCTTCACACAACACTACAATCCAATCCATGTATTTCAGGAGATATGTATATTTTTCTAGCAACATATTTGTTTTGGCTATTTTCAGTATATTTCAAAAATATAAAGATATTGGGCTATATTATTATATATTTCAATCAAAGGAAATATATGTATACTGTATATATATATATATATATATATATACAGTGATTGCAGACAGCAATAGGTGTAAGGGATGTTCTATTTCTTGCCATAGGTCAATTTCTTAGAGGTTAGCGTGAGAGATGCATTTGTCTGCCGGGTGTTGTGAAAACTCCTGCCCTCTGGCTCAGTCAGACAGAGGCCAGAGAATCAAAGCAGCGGCTGGGGTCCTGGATCGCTTCAAAGCCTAGAAACTGAGCTCTGGAGTGAGTGTGAAAGCTCAGAGAGTTTTCAGACCTGTGCTGGGACTCTTAGGGTTTGCTGACCTCTCATAGCAGATCTTCAGCCTGCTGTTTACTGCCTCCTGTATCCAATTCAGCGCCATGCAACTTTAATGAGTAGTTTTAACCTGACATATAAGCCCAGAATAGAGAGGGCTTCACTGTCCATCATTCTCTGATATAGTGTGGATATAGCTGGGAGGATATTTTTTCTGTCATTCCTGGTTATGGCACAAGCGAGCAAACACAAAATCACTGGTAGCATACAGCTACACCACATCTGGAACATATCGATCGGGATATAATAACAATATACATGGCTGGCAAATATAGCTAAAAATATATATTTTGATGTTTGTTTGCCTTGACAATACTATATATTACTACTGCGTGTCACCCAAGCTAATCAACTTACATTCTCCAGAAATAAATAAACTAATAGACAACTTTAATAGCTAAATACAAAGGTGCAGTAAAGGAATAGTTCACCTCTGCAGTGAATGTGTGAAAATCATTTTCATAAAAAACTCATTGACTCATGACTCAAATTGTAATTCTTGAGTACGATATTGCATATTCATTTTGATAATGCCCAAAATAGTTTTGTCTCTTGCCATTTTGTGTCTTTCTCTGCTATATGTGCCTAAATCTAAATCTACATATATATATATGTATATATATATATTACATCTCGATAAATAAAAAGAGCTGAGATCTTTTCCTCTTGGTATTGGATCTCTGATGAAACACAACCTCACCAGCAAGCTAATCAAATCTACTTTTTTACTATTAAATTTGATGTCCTTTTTGTTCCACCTGGCAAAACGCCTGTCCTGTACATTAATAGGATAGTATGATGGCAGAGTCCCAAAAGCATTTCAGAAAGCAAACGTCCAGTTTGTGTGTTTTCCAAGGCCCTTCCAAGAGAAATTACTCGATTTTCAGCAGAATCCCTTGGGTTTCTGAGCAGCTAGTGGGTTGAGATGGATATGTGCAATTGGCTCATCTGCCCAAACCTAAAGCCCATTGTAATTGTTGGTAAATGAATGTGGCATCATCTGCTTCCGTCCTGCCATCATGATGATGGGATGTAACAAGTATGCAATGTAATGTGCCGCTGTGACACCTGAGTACCAGCCAATCATATATCTACGGCTGCTCTCTTTTTTTCTCTTGGTTCTTGATCTCGTCCATTTCAAAGCTATATGCTGTTTTGCCTTTGCTGGAACAAAAACAATTTTCAAATATTATGTAGTGTTTGCCTTACAATGACGACAGTTGTCAAGGTCCAAAAAGATAGTAAAATCAGCCTTGAACTATTGTTGGAAGTCTTAATTGCTTTGTGATGCTTTAATTTAGGTTGGTATTTGCTGATATTCTTTCCTTATGCAGTATTCATACTTATGGATGACACCAAACAAACTTAATACTTAATAATACATAAAAAGTTTTTTATGGTTAAAAATTATTTTAGATATCAGACATCATATACGTTCAAAAAGCAAAAGTCTATTTCTCTATTTGCAGAAGTCTAGGCAACTATTCTAGTGGTAACGAAATTTTAATTTATTTACATATACAGTATATTTTACTCAAATACATTAGCATATTATATAATACTATATTAGCATAGGTTTCTATTTTCTATCAATAACCTAGAGATAAAATGTATGTGAGTTTAAATTCACAGTCATATAAACTTTAGACAACAGAAAATACCTTTCAAAAATACCAACCAAAAATAACTTTCATACCTCAAAATAGGTATTTTGTTGAAATCTTCCATTGAGGTAAAACGATCCTGCTCCTTTTCCTCAGGCAGAGAGAGAATCCTGCTGAACATGTGTAGACTAAGTGTCATCAGGCTTGTTTCTGATTGGAGGAATTGAGTGAGTTACAATTGCCCCTGGTGTGCCCTACTTAAGCCTATGCAAAGCACTTGAATTGTAGTGTGTAGTTTGTTTTTTATGATATATTGATAAATGTACTTCATTGCAACTCTATCATTACAAATGTGCAATTACAAATATTTTAGCTTATAAATAAGTTATTTTTCAAAACATGCTAAAGTGTACTTTTTTCACAATAGTCTCATGGACTATTTTATGACACATACTGTGATAGTGTGTTTTTCTGTGATATCTTTGCTTTATCCATTTTATGTCACCTGACTTTGACAGTGTAAATACTACAAGCTATTGTCCCCCACTGCACACACACACACACACCTCCTGCCTTCTGTGCCAAATTTGTGGCTCAGTTACCATGGCAACATTGTAGTTCTCCTAGAATTGCTCATATTGATCCACAGACAAGCGTGAACGACCCAGCAAGTGTGAGAAAAAAGGTGAAAAAAAATGGCGGTGCATGCCCATGTATGTGTCATGTCTTGCCTGTGTGTGTTTGTTTACATTTTTTTTTTTTTTATTATAAGCAACTCTGCAGCATCATATCAAACATCCTCATCAGTGGACCTTGTGTTGTCAGAATTGTGTTCTTTGCATAACATGCGCACAAAATTTTACCAAATCATGAATTTGTCATGTGACTTCCCACACGGCTGGTCACACACAGTCTTCAGAGCAGAAGAAGTGTGTTAGCTGCTTGTCATGTCGTATCTGTGGAGCTTGTTCTGACATCGCTGTCATCCGTTAGACCCCCCTGCTCCTTTTACACACTCACCACCAGCTTCCACGGCATGAATAATTGAACACACACACAGATGTGCCCATAAGGGCTTCTGGGTCTTTCAGTCCAGCAGAAGGTCCATGTCAAAACAGACTGTCTGATATTCAGGGTGACTTTAGTCTGACTAGACGTCAATAGGAGAACACGCAGACGACAGTCGCTGAGATCTCACGTTACACAATTATCTTGTTTTTATTTATCTGGGAGCTCACATTTGGCCCTGATTCCACCTGGTATAAATATTAATTTTGCACAATCTGATAACATCAAGTGGACAGTGTTAAAATTGAGTGTCAACAGGATCTAAAACTTTTTTTTGTGATCCGATTACTCGACCCTTCTGAAAAAAGTATCATTTAGCTTGAAAATAAAATAATATAATTTAATAGAATATATTGTTAAAGGCAATACTTTCAAATGTTTGAATTCATTAAAGTGACTTTTAGTGGCCTTTTATTTAATTTAACGTTCAATGCAAGCACACATTTTTTGCACAAGAGAAATTCTGACATTCCTACTGTGGAGTACATTTTAATGTGCAAAAATCAGTTTATAAGGATGGAAACTATATAAATACATTTTTTCTTTTCACAGTTGTAACTCCGTGTACCCACCTTATAGGGGTTTTATTTCATTTTATTATCATGTTATTAATCAAACTATAATTCAGTTACTAATATTTTGGTTATGGTAATCCAAACAACAGGTTGACATGCATGCAAGGTCAAAAACACTTAAATTTTTTTATAATATGTATTTTTTTCTACCTTATTTGTTCAATCACTCACAAATGATTTGTTCAAGGATTCATTTTTCCAAAACCTTACAATGGTCGGTCGATTTAATTTAAAACTGTGTTTGTGAGCTTTTAACGCTTCAAAAGCGGCACTAAATTAATTTTTAATGCTTTTTTTCAGACCAACGCAAAAAAAAACAAAAAAAAAAACAAGAACTGTGTTGCATCAAAGGTCATTTTCAAAAATCCATAATAGGGCACTTTAACACTGAAAACGTACAGATCCGATCTTTAAAATGTATAGAGTTGCATAACTTCATTGACCCATACACATTTCCACGGTCAAAAATGCATGGCCACATTAGATTTGTTGCATAAACAGTGTAAAGTACAGTAATGTACTTTATGTTGTAAATGTTGTAGGCCCGTTTTATGATTCATAAAGGTGAAAGGTCTAACCACCTGGAACGACCTGTTAAATATTCATAAACATATTCTGTTTGCGTGCAGACAAATTTACCATTGCTAAATCTGTACAATTGGGAGTTTCGCATGTGGGTGAAGAAATTCTCGATGCAGATTTCACTCACATTTAAGTTCAAATTCACGCAAATTCGCCACATTTATCTACAAAAAGTTGCTTTGTTTGAAAGTGACTTTTCTGTGAGCAATGCTTAACACTATTGACAATGGAAATTGTACTGGTTTTTGTCAATTAATTTTTGGCTAAATTTCACGAATGTGACTACTCCTTTAGACAGACTTTATGTGCCAAACAATCCCCGTGATGTGTTGCATTTGAAGGAAAGAGAAAGAATATTTGCTTTTGTACTTTACTCAAAGGTGGCGCCCACTGAGCCTCAAAGAGATTATTTTATCACTGTTGCTATTTTATTCCTGATAAAGCCCAAAGGAAATCCATCACTATCAGGGGGAGACTCTCTAAAATACCATCTCAGTCACAGAGAGAGAACAACCCTGACATAGTGCTGTAAGAAATCACCACTCTGTTCCATAACCAAGGGAACTGCCCACGTAGGAAGCATTTCAAGGAAAAAAAGTACAGTCCTGTTGGAAAGTCTGCACCAGGAAGTAGCAACCTTATATGACTTTTCGTGATACTTGAATTTTGTCCAATTGTATAGAGGGGTGTAGCATATTTCCTTTGTGGAACAAACAATGCCTTAAAGTGCCCCTATTATGGATTTTTGAAAATGACCTTTCATGCAGTATGTAACATAGCTCTAAGTGAATGAAAACATCCTGCAAATGTTTAAAATCTGAAAGTGTACTGTTTATAAAGTTATTGTCTCTCAAAAGAAAGAGTCGACTCTGAATCATTGAAAGGAGTTGTTTTAAAAACGAGTCCCAAGCCATTTCACGTTTAAATCAAAATGGAAAATTAGCATATTGCTCACCCACTTGGTCTTTTCGCGTTGGTCTGAATGAAAATGCAAAATAATTCTTTGCCACTAGATGTTGCTTTTGGAGTGTTAAAAGCTCACAAACACCGTTTTAAATGAAATCAACCAATCACAGAAGGGGTTTGGAAAAATGAATCCTTGAAAGAATCGTTTGGGAGTCGTTAAACAAATAAGGTAAAAATAAATGCTATTATAAGAAAATGTATAACCTTGTCACTTTAATTTTTTAGAGTAAGATGCAAACCAAGATCATTCCAGTCACTCTTGAGGCTCAGTGACACTTATATTGCCCTAAGTCTCATACATTTACACATGGGAAACATTCCCCCCTCTATGGTTGTCCATCAATTTTTATATTGGTTTTATATTGGTATTTTGTGCCAGACTTGGGAAATGTGATTTCTTTACATTTTCAGCAGTAACTTTCTCAAATAGATGATCTTTGAAAATTATAGACCCTATTGGATTGTTGCTTCTTGTATTGAATTGGAAATTGGACCATGGCCTATTTACCTGACAAAGCGGTAATAAGATTTCTCTTAAATATTTCACGCTCATTATTTTTCTTAATGGGAAAAAGTCCTCTGCGTTAAGGAATCATTCAGCTTTGTCTTTCCTCCGCTGAAGAACATTGGCTGGCATTGGCAGAGAGTTGATGAGGTCAGCGCCTCCAGCCGTGCTGTTTCCTGCACTGATCTGGGACCTGTCTCACACAAACACAGCTGATTCACATGCAACCAGCGCTGCTTCATCTTCTGCAAGAAAACCTCAGGAACCCCAAAAGGCTTCAAATGCAAAGAAAATGCCTTGCACAAGCAACACTGCAGCCCCGGCATCCCCGATGAACATGGTGCAGTAATCTCTCCGCTTCAGTCAGACAGACAGAAAAGAAGGCCCTGCGGCATCCACCTTTAACCCCTTCCCATCAGCCTCTGTCAGTGCCACAGAAAAGGGCGATTACTGCCCAACCAGTGGCTGAATTATATGTACTCAATATTTATTTATTTATCTACTTCCTTTTTGTTTGTGTGTGTTGAAAGGCTTCCCAACTTAGCACAAGACGAGGCCCCACAGTGCTTCGAGTCTATTTTTTTCCACCTTCTTTTTTGTCCTTTTTTTTCCCTCTCTCTCTCTTTCTTCACCTCAAGGTTGCCTGCTCTCCATTTACGCACAGTGTGTTTCAAGTTGGTCCAGTAGCTTTAAAAAGCAGAGTTCTCTGGCTGAACCAGCGCCCAACCTTGACACAAAATCAATACTAGGCAAAACTCTTTGAAGAATCACAAATGTAATAAGTGCTGGTACTCTGTTTGGAGCCATTGCTGCACGCCGCCCAAAGCACAGGTGCATGATGGGATACGCCAGTAGGATGCAATGTAATTTATCTACTAAACTAGATTTACTAGAATTTATCTAGCAGCTGATCTGTTGAGTCTACTAAGTCCTCAAATAAAATGTATTAAAGGTTTTTCAGTGCAAAAATTATATGTTAAAATTTGTAAACTATAAAAAAAAAATACTGGAACAGATCATATATTTGCGTTATTACTAGAAAATATGGCGGAAATTCACTGTAAACTTGTTTATTGACACGACATTTTAAATATACCTTTTCCCCCAAAAGAAACACAAACCAAAACAAATTTACCAAATATATGTATGTTCAGTTTGATGCAAATGCTGCAGTCTACAGGCAGTTAACTTCTTAACTATAGTATGATGCACTGTTTCCTGAAACAGTAGTAAAATGGTCGCACCAAGTTGGTTCAACTATAATTAAATCAGTCTTTTCACTTTTGATAATAAATTCATTCAAGTTCACAATTAAGTTCAGATTTTTAGTGCAATTGGAGCAGAAAGCACTTTTATTATTATTATTATTATTGTCACACTTACATGCTGTATATAACTAGCAAACTTCCATATAGATGTTTAGATTATTCTGCAGTTTTATCCACAATGTAATTTCTCTGAGATGCTGTTGTACTGAATATTGCATCTGATCATTATTTGGTTTTTATCTCTGTCATTTTGCTTTGCTTGTGAGTTCTATCTTACAATAGAGGTTCTCTTGCGCATTTCTGCGCATCCACAATCTTCAAAAGTTGCTGATTGTTGACATGGTACACTCTTAAAAAAATAATGGTTCTAAGAGATGGTTTTGATGGGGATAGCTGTAATGCTGTAAAATAACTCTTTTTGGTTCATCTTTGAGTGAACATTTTAATTATCCAAAGAACGTTTTTCCACTATAAAGTACCTTCTGTGGGATTAAAAACATTCCATGCTTAAATGTTCTCCATGGAACATTCATCTCAATTTATCACAGAATGCAGTATGTTTTGCATGAATGTTGGTATAAACTATGGTTTTGGAAATAATGTTGAACTGGTAATGACATAACTTGTTACCATAACAATGCTTTTATGAAATGCACCTCTGAACACTTTTGGACCTGCCTAGCAATAACTTAACAATTACTCAGAAGACTTTTGCAACACCCTAGCAGCCAGAACACCTTAAGAACTGCCTAGTAACAATCTAACAACCAATCAGGGTTGAGTTTCCCAAAAGCATCGTAAGCTAGTCTACGATGTACTTAAGCCTACGATGCTTTTGGGAAACACAGCCCAGGACAATCTAGCTTGTCCTAGAGACCACCCAGAACACCTTAACAGTGCATTAGTAATTGCTAAGTTTTAGCAAATAATTATCAAAGATACAAATTTTTTATGTACTAAAAAGTTAACTGAAAAATATATAAATAATGTTCAAAGTTATTTAACATTTTAAGAACAGAACACAAGTTCTCAGAAATGAAAGTGTATAATGTGTGCAGGCATTCACACAAAAACTAGTGGATCGTTAAAAGTATTACTGAAAGATTTTGTTCTTTTTGTTTTAGTGCCTCGTAGAATGTCCCTTTCTGTCTTTATTTTCTTCACTAGGCTGTCGTAGAGTTGAGATAAAAACCATCTAATTTTTCACATGAACACAAGCATCTGACATGTCCTTGTACCCTGAGAGAGAAAGAAAGAGAGAAAGAGAGTTCTATAAGTTTATGACTGACACCTTCTCTTAGCCTGACATCTGTAAGTGTAAAAATAACACATTTCAGTCAACAAACCATTAGAGACATTTGAACTCGACATTGATTGTTTACTTGACAATGATTCTTATAATTGTAATATCATACAACACAGGAAATGTGGAGACCGCGCTGCAATATGACTCTTTCCTGACAACATTCCCCGAAGAATGCTATCCTTTGATGCCTAGAGAACCACAACTATCCACCGAAAAAAAGACACACAGAATGAGTTTCATGTAATCGTTTCAGAGGTCATGTGATCAGAGCTCGCTCCTATTTTTGATCAATAACTGCGTTTTTAAATATCTCACGGCCGGGATGCGATATTCCAGGCATGCCACTGCGTAAACAGATCAATGAGCTTCACATTGAACCCATTCGGCATTCTGTTTTCAAATACAATTAAACTGTCTTATTCAGCACAGTCAGAGACATTGAACACACAGCCAGGCATTGACTTGTGTTTTATCAAAGGAAAGTCCAACAGAAGGGCTTTAGGATTGAAGAGGAGGGAGGCCGGGTGTTCCAGTATTAGATGTATCACTCAACATTGTTATTTAAACCTCCTGACCTCTGTTGGCATTGGAATATTGTTGGATTTTCAATGATCAAGTCAGCATGCCTGCTAAACTGTGACCACTGTACTAAAACAATCAGGTTCTTTTGCTATACCACGTAACACTTAAAATATTTTTTTATTAATGATATTAATAGGGCTGTCAGTTTCTTAAAACGCTTAATCGCATGACAAGATGATAAATTAATAAAATAAATTACAAATAATCACATATAGACATGTCGATATTTGCTGAGAAAAGCAACACACTCACAACATTAGCCTATTATTGTTGTTGGCTCAAAGTCAGCAATCCATTTAGCAGCCTAGACTACGGTCCGTTCACAAAGAGTGTTCATATTCCATCTACCCTTTTTTTTCTCCTAATGATTGATCTTGTAAACATTTGGTAGATTGATGTATTAGAGCTCTGCTTTACATCTTATTGTTTTATCAATTTTTTTTTTGTATGTTTAGGATATTTATATGTGAACATGAAATTATCAAGCTGTGGCTTCCTGTTTCACAGAAATATAAATAGGAGTGAAAACAAAGCCCAAACTTAATCATCCATCACAATGAGAAAAACCAAATAATATATTGCTGATGTGCAGCAAAAGATAATTGAGCTTCACAAATGAATGAAGTGGCTTTAAGAAAAGAGCTATAGCAGGGAGAACTCCAGTTTCCACCATCAGGGCCATAATTATGAATTTCCAATCAACATAAAATGCTACAAAACTGCCTGAAAGAGGATGTTTGTCTGTATACTCTAGGGATACACCGATAAACATCAGTCGATATGTAATGCGCGTTTTGTCAGTAAAGCCGGTCCTGTAATCAGCTGTAAATTCCATCAGGTGTGTGATTTCACATTGTGCCGTACATACTACACACAGCCGTTGTTCACTGAGGAGCTGCGCAAATCCACACTGATAATGAACATGGTTTTGCGCAGCTCGTCATTGAACAATGGCATGCATCCCTAGTATCCTCCTGATGCACTGTGAGAAGGAGAATTTGAGTGGCCAAAGACTTTCCAAGGACCACAGCTGGAGAATTGCAGAAAATAGTTGAGGCTCAGGGTCAGAAAACATTGAATAAAATTGTCAAACAGCACCTACATGACCACATGTTGTTTGGGAGGGTTTTAAGAAAAATTGTCTTTGCTCATCTGAAAACAAACTCCTGCGCATTCAATTATCAGACATGTCTGGAACTTTAAATGGGACTGACTTCTATGATCAGATAAAACTAAAAAAATATATTTTTAGCAGCAAACACTCAAGATGGGTTTGGTGAACACAGGGATAGAAAGTACCCCATGTGTACAATTAAATATACTGCTGTATTGATGTTGTGGGCCCATATTTCTGCTGGAGGTCTTGGACGTCTTGTTAAGACACATGGCATCATGGATTCTATCAAAAACCAACAGATAAAAAAAACAAAAAACTAATTGACTCTGTTAGAAATCTTATATTGGGCCATGTTGGATCTTCCAGCCATACAATAATCACAAACACAAACCTCAAAAACAGCACAAAATGGGTCATTCCAGTCCTCTGACCTGAACCCTATAGAAAATGAGTGAACTGAAGAGAAGAAGCAAAAACACAGAGCTGAGAATTAAAAAGGTCTGGATTGATTATGGATGACTCTTGTCAGGTGTTCTCTAACCTCATCAGGCATTATAGGAGAGAATTTAGAGCTGTTAAACTGGCAAATGGAGGTTTCAAAAGTATTGAATAAAAGGGTTAAGTGTGTATTAGAGAAAAACATTTATTTCATGATGATTTGTCCCTCCATTTTAAATTCTTATTATCCAATGAAAGGTTAGATGTTATATTTAAATAAAAAGATCAAAAGGATTAAAAATGCAGATTAATTTTCACTGCTGCCTCTGATCATATTTACCAAGGGTGTCAATATTTTTGGCTATGACTGTTGCCCAAGGTACATTCTTTGTCTTACTTTTATGTTTCTGTTTGCTGATGCTCGACCCTGCCGGTTTCTGACCACATGTTGTCTGACCACATTTGCCCTGTTACAGCTGTATGTATGTATATATA
>JAUMHE010000262.1:993-15444 GCA_032359235.1 Enteromius mattozi
AAAACTTGTTGCATCTTTCCCAAAAAGACTCATGGCTGTATTAGATCAAAAGGGTGCTTCTACTAAATACTGAGCAAGGGTCTGAATACTTAGGACCATGTGATATTTCAGTTTTTCTTTATTAATAAATCTGCAAAAATGTCTACAATTCTGTGTTTTTCTGTCAATAGGGTGCTGTGTGTACATTAACGAGGAAAAAAATGAACTTAAAATGATTTCAGCAAATGGCTGCAATATAACAAAGTGAAAAATTTAAGGGGGTCTGAATACTTTCCGTACCCATTGTATTGTACACATACTATTGTCAACATCTATAACCCATAACAAACATATGTCAAGCTTTTGCTCATTCCATATTGCTAGAACAATTGTTTTGTACACTGTAATGGATTTAAGATAATAAACAGCTCACCTTAGGTGGGCATTGTTTTCTAATAATTCAATGACCCATCATTAATTATTCTTTACTTATACAATCTATATACATATTCCATGATGTTGTCTGAACAGTTGTTTAAGGGATACTATACAATTGTTTAAAAGAGGTCCTACTTTGTTGCATTCCATACTCCTATTGTGGTGTGATTTCAGATTTTACTCCACTTAAAATTTACGTAAAAACAAAAACTGATTGGTAATTTTACATACTGAATGAATAACACCTTCATTTTTTAATGGACAGTTCTTGACTAGAATAAGCTGCAATAATGACCAGACGTTATGCCAAATTTCATACTACACAAATTACAACTGAGATTTTACCTGTAATACTGCATGGTGGGTTCCACTGCAAGTAGAAGGAAGGGCATTACAGTGTAGCAGACAGTCAGCTGAGTGGCAGCCCATGTCACAACATCGTAGCAGATTTTGAGATGCTGAGAAGACAAGAAACACTTCCGGAAGTTTCTGCGCACCTGATTACATCAAACAAAAACAAATGAAATAGTGAGTAAGTGGGTGTTTGGCAGTGACTAAGAATGATGAACGATAAATTGGTTATGCAACAGGGTCATTCCGCATCAACTCAACTAGAGGTCCCCGGTTAAAATTTTTGACTTTGCTAATATTTACTCTGAAAAAGATAAACATACAGTGATGAAAGTCAAAATATTAAATGTCATGGATGAATATTTACGAAGTAATTCAATATACTGTAGAGAGGGGTCAAATGGTAATTTCTCCCTGAGTTTCAGAGCCAAATTACAGGAGGTAAAAATTATTTAAATGATTTAATGATTTAAAGCATCATAATGTTATTTTTACCCAGAGATTGGTAGGTCTATAGTAAAATCTGTTGAATTGATCAATCTTTGTTGCATCATGTGCCAATGGTAAGCAGTTTAGGTTTTTTTTTTTCCTCCTCTCCAAAGTTTGCAGGCCTGTAACTTTAATAAAAGTATTAAAGTAAAGTATTTTTTTTTAAATTATGTACTTTGATTATTCAGAATCAATATAAATCTGTTAACTATTAAAACTAGGCTATTAGATTAAATCAGTTAAAATTTATGAATAGGGTTTACAGCTAGCTCTGAAACAAGTCAGATCCAAGCAGCAACCTCCCGGTCTTTCTCATGAAACAAACATGGAAGTAACTAAAACTTCAATTCATTTACTGGCTGCAAAAGGCTGGCTCCAAAAAGGAGTCAGTCCCATAGACTCCCCATGTTAAAATGGCAAACTTTACAGAAGAAAAAAATATGTTTACAGCCTGGTACAATACACGTTTAGCCCTCCGTGACAACTATGAGGTGGGTGAATTTGCGGTGACTTAAAACTATTTGAAAAAATTTTAATGCAAATGAAACAGTTCTGACATTCTCAAAAACACTGTCGTGGAACAGAGTTTACAGTCTACAAATCACAATGCATTTACTGTGGTAAATGTGGTATTGTGTCAGGAATGTATATTCATATCGAAAATTTATTATAGAGTCGTAAGCATTTAACATAAGGCAGCAACATAAAACGAAAAGATATGAATACATGTAGGCCTACAGTATGTATATATATACACACACACACATATATACATATATATATATGTGTGTGTGTGTGTGTGTGTGTGAGGCATCCGATTGCCCTCATAAGTCAAGTTCCAGGATTCCGCTACAATGCTTAATGTGAAAAATCCTTGACATCGCTTAATGGAGTAGTAAATGCAACCAGATGCAAAGAATAAAACATGTAATACACAAAGTGTCATGCTAAGCATTTCCCTAATTACAACCCATTACAAAGAATATGCTTAACATAGTTTATTGGACTAATACAGTGTTATAAAATGTCAAACTCAGTAAACACTCTATTGATTATGCATACAACAACAACAGCTGAGCCTGGAGAGTGGTTCTGCAAAAATAATAATAATAATAATACCCTTAACTTAATGCATTAAGTCAATTCAAGTCATCTTTATTTATATAGTGCTATTAACAATACAGATTGTGTCAAAGCAGATATATTAGATATATGGATGTTTATATAAGATGCATTTATAATACTTTGCTGTAATTCACTTTGGATAAAAGCGTCTGCATAATGACAAAATGTAAATATATGAATATCCGAACATTATTTGTTGCATGAATATATGAAAGATTATTATAATGATTAATCGACTTTTCATTGATTATTTTACCAATTACACAGACTTTGTATTATTATTCAGCTTTTGCAATTATTTTAAATATTAAAGTTATTCATCTTCTAACTAATAAATAAAACAATTACAGCCTAGAAAGTGTACAAAGAGTGATTCATGTATAGAAAAGAAGTGGACCCACACATACAGTAAACACAGTGTAAAAGAAAGGACGTGACATGTGGCCAGGTATGGTTTCCTATACTACGATTTTGTGCTCTGCATTTAACCCATCCAAGTGCACACACACAGCAACCACGCACACACACAGCGTGAACACACATCCGGAGCAGTGGGCAGCCAATGCTGAGTGGGGAGCAATTGGAGGAATGGTGCCTTGCTCAAGGGTCTCACCTCAGTCGTGGTATTGAAGGAGAGCATTGGTTATTCACTTCCCCCACCCACAATCCCTGCCGGACCTGGGACCTGAACCTGCGACCTTTGGGTTACAAGTCCAACTCCCTATCCATTAGGCCACGACTGCTCTCTGTAGCGATGGACACTATTTTTGCGCTACCCAGGGAGTAGTTGGGGGTTCTGTGACTTAAGGTCTCAACTCATGGTGTTGAGGGTGGAAAAGAGCACTGGTCATTCACTCCACCCACATAAAATCCCTACCAGTTCTGAGACTCAAACCCACGACCTTCGGGTTGTAAGTCCAAACCTCAAGTTTAAAGAATCACTAACATGCTGTCACTTGTCTTTAGACTTTAGTCCTTCTCATTTATTACCATCAATGAAGGTCTACACAGCCCAATTAATCTCTTATTTAAATTTTCTCCACACCTTATTTGTTAGGGATTTGCAAGCATTCATAACCCAGCACTGAATAAAACTTGTTTAGAGCAGTGACTAACTTAAACACTCCGATTGGCTATTGCATTCAAGAGCTCAAAGCTGCAAAAACTTGTAAATAGAAACATCTGTGGTATTAACTTCCATTTTTAATGCTGACTACACACAAGAATATATTTCTACAATACCTAATATTTTTCATCCCCCGCTTTACCTTACTAAATGTTCTGTATTAATATTTGGATGACTAATCTTTTTTTTTTTCTTTTCTTTTTTTTAAGTTAAATACCAGTAAAACAGTAAAACGGCTGTGTGTGAGTGTTTCAATACTTGATCGTAGGTCTGATGTTTTGTTTAGAATAGCTTTTAATGATTTGCTTGTTTATTTTAAAATAAAATGCACCATTTTACATAAACATTGCACAGGAATTACCAGTTCACTTCAAACTTCGTAAGTTCTGTTGTGGAGTGCAATTTACCATTAACACACACTTTTTAGTAAGTACTGCATATTTACCACATATATACGAATCACAGTATGTGTCTTGTTTGTTACCACATTTTTCCGTAGGTGCTACACAATTACCATGTACATATCATTAGTATGTACAGTAATGTGTCTTATTAGTTATATACAAATACTGTAAGGATGTGCATGGTTGTACCCACTTGTCCAGAAGTACTACACATGTATCATGTATATACAGTAGTAAGTACAGTAAAGTATCTAATTTATGGAAGCATTTGTGTAGAAAGCCAGTTTGAAATCCAATATTCAAAATGGCAATGTATTTCTTATTTAAATTTACATATTCCATTAAGGAAAATGAAAATGAAATAATATAATTCACATTTGCCATTTCCAACAGTAATCTTTATGTAAATTGCATACTAATTTTAACGCTGTATAAATTGCAAAATTAAAATGAAAATGAAAAGTACAAACCAAATTATACAATTTGCCAAGCAGTCACATACAGTCTATTCTCAAAAAATATGCATATAAATATGCTTGTGTATGCACACACATGGCCAGAAATGTCACAAAGAACGCAGTGCAACTAATCAAACAACACAAGATAAATGTGAATGGTATAAAAGTGATAGAGGTAACTTGCAGTGTCATTAGAGGAGAAATGGAGAGAATATATTTGTGTCTGTGTGTGTGTGAGAGAGAGTGAATGAGAGAGAGAGACTTACAGAGCGAGCTGCTAAGGTGACGGGTATAGCAGAGATGAATGTAAAGTAGTATCCTGGGTAAACTCCATGCCAGATGGCCGACAGCACAAATGTGAGTGGCATGCGGTAATATGGTGCTCGATCATAACATACACTGAAGCATAACAAATGAAAGGTTGTGAGAAATGACACTGAACAGATATATACTAATACACAATATAAATAGATACCTATATATTGTAATCACTATAACAGTATAATTGGTCACTTTGAACTGTGCATTGTATGAAAAGAGGAGTTGAAATAATGTATTTTTTAAATTTTTAAAGTGAGATTTATGACCTTTTATGCCTTTATTAGATAATATACTGTAGATAAAACAGGGATGAGAGCAAGATGAACAGAACAGGAAAAAATGTAGACATCTTGATTCTGAGTAGACCATAAACAACAAAACTTCACTCCACATTGTGCTTAAAGGGGTGGTTGCCCTCCCTCAGAAAAACGCAATTGGACTCAGATTGGTTAGCTGGCTCAGTGTGTTGTGATCTGCTAAATGCTTAGTGCACGTTGCCCTGGAACGTATGCTCTTACTGCAAAATTACACATGCTAAAGTTTAAAATTTAAATCAAACAACCACCCCTTTAATAACAAGTTCCCTTTCAAGTTTGGTCACTTTGATGATGTAACAGCAGTTGATGTTATGGGTAGCTCTGCCCAGGAGTGATTTTCTCTGACACTTGTTAACAGTCACGGAGTGAAGACTCTTTCTGTAGTACCTCTCATGAAAGCAACTTGATTGTAGACAATTTGTTTACTACAGATTATTTCAAATCTCATTTTTCTCCATATCTCCTTTATGGAAAGAAACGTATCTGTGAGGAACTCCAATTTGGGATTTACACCATTTCATAGTATTGAAACTGCACTCATCTAGAGTTAGAAATGCCTTTGACATTTATGACCACAACAGTCTTTTGGATAGACTTAAAAATCGGCCACTGGCAGAGTCAACTGGACCTGGTCTGTATCCAGACCATATGATGATGCTGTAACCAGGAATGACCACAACATAGCTCACTGAGACCTTCACTGCCATTAAGGGCTAAGCTCTTGGGACAGATCCTCAGAGAAGAGCCCGACAACTGGATAAGCCCTCCTCACAGACCACTATCGCCAGCTATGAAGATGTCACGTCAGGACCAGCTGAGACCAAATGGCAGTTTTAACTAAAAGGATGTTCATTGTGTTTTTGGCCATTGATAAGTCAGCTATCTACTACTGGTAACTGGCAGCTATATATTGTGGGTTAGCTCCACAAAAGCCACAAAAAACATTATAAAGCACTTTAAAGTTTTGGCACACTATTTTTAAAGTGGTTCTGAAGCTGTTTTATAGTTCAATGTGAGGTACACATGATGACTACTGAAGTCAAGTTCATGTAAACTTTTCTCTCTGCTTCGACTATTTTAGCATTCAAACTGTGTGTCACGTTGGGTTAGTTCTACCAGGTGTTTTAGATCGCAACACTGGAGTATAGGGCACTATGAATTGTTCTTCACAAGCAAAGTAACTAAAAAATCTCAAACTAACACACATATTTAATACACTACGCATCAATATCCCTTCCCTTTGTGCTTTGATCTTTTCTAAGAGGAGTGCCTGTGCGCTGTGACTCGGTGTTGCTTCAAGCGCATCACTCGTCACATGAAATGAACAAACACTTTGTGCAACTCTGTATTGGAGCTTTTTGTATCATAACATTTTTGTGCAATGAAAGATTAATAATAGCCTTTCTTGTTAGTGTTATTGTCTAATGCTGCTGCCTCAATACTGTGCTATTCATTTTAAAGAAATGTCTTTTAATTTTAAGTGTAGGACCTGCTACGGGGGTTCACAGCAGCACTGATAATTCCCTGTAAGACATCGTAGAAACCTGCACCACAATAATCTACAATGACAATTGACCACAATGCTTGACTATGATGAATGAGTGTTAATAACTTAAACTAAGTTCAAATCAGGGATGACTGGCTGGAGCAAAATCAGCAACAACACGACTCTCACAGCCAGATTTGTCACTTTAGCGTGACTTTATCTGCCAGTGAATTGGCATTATGGTATACAGGCTTCAGAGACTATCACTCCAGGAAAAAAAAAAGCTTCCCATAGTTTTAACTAACACAGCTACTGACTCATTCCCTTCAGCGAATGTCTTCCTTGTCTTGTCTATTTTTGAACATGTTCCATATGCCTTACTATACATGCCTTACTCTGTATGTTTCTGTTTTGCTCTCATAAATAATGTGCAAGCAGTGTCATGTCATTGATGGTTGCAGAGGAACATCTATTGCTGAATAAATGGGATAGTGAACTCTTCAAGAGACTGAAAGTTCAAAACTTTCCAATAACATTTTTTGTCAATAGCGACAGGTCATATGACTAAATTATGAACGCAACTAAAAATATTATAACACACCTTTTCAGCCAAAGTGCAGTCTGTATATTCCAGTTGTCAAGAAATGATTTAAAGCTTGTCGCGGTCTGTGGATAAAGGAAATATTTGTTTTATACTTCTTGGTAAGAGAGATTCACAGCCCTGTGAAGCATTAGAAAATGCTGTACTCAATCCACTCTTTGCTTGTCATTTTCAAAAGTAGTAAACAAACCTCTATCTCCCAGATGCGAACATTGGAGATGAGATCCCAAGACACTTCTCCCCTTTCATTCTCACCACTGACTCCATATCCCGCTGCATTATGTATGGCATCCGCTATAAACGGGGGGGGGGAAAGTGCATTTAATGTACAGACTCAGAACATTTACTCATTTGTCTGAACATTTCAGCTAGTAAAACTGGCAGATACTTTTTATTTTATTTATTTTTTTTGTAATTCCAGGGCAAGGACATCTGGTGTGAAAACCTGGGCCAAATAATGTATAAATACAACCTGTCCCCCAAACAATACACCCATATAGGTCGTTTTCCAAATACCTGAAATACGACCCATCAGAGCATATGCTACAATTGTGCCCCCATCGGCAATAGAACATTTTCAAATTAATGTTTTGTACTCTTTCATCTGGGTTAAAAAAAAAACAGGTTTTGTGTATCTCAGTTGGTAGCACACTGCATTACACAATAAAATGTAATCATGTGATCATACAAACATTGGTTCGATCCAAGAGAATGCACATGCTCATAAAATGTATATACACTATAATAATGATTTTGCAGTATTTCTGTAAGGGGTAGGTTTAGGAGTGGGTTAGGTGTGGTCATTCGTATGAATTACGGCTAGTAAAATATGTCTGAATTATTGCTAGATCGGGTGTAAAAAGTTTTTAAAAAGCACACATTTCATTTAAATAAACACGCATTTTGATTGGTAATGACAGTCATACGTTAATTCATGACGACAGATACAACAATATTATTACGCCCACTAGAGTGTGTTCAACTTTGAAATGTAAAATTAGGTCATAATAAGGTGCTTTCACAAATGACTTACAGGGTCGTTTTTTGTTGGAGGCCAGGCTCTATAACTAATGCTACAGAGACCCCTAACAAGAGAAGCCAAAGGAGAGAGAGTTCTATAATTCAATATAGAAAGGGCATATGGCATAAAATCTTTGTCAAATGGCTGCATGGATTATTCCGCTATGATGGCCCCGTGATGGGAGCAGCCAAAAGAGAAAGTGTTTAGCATTTTTATTTGGTGATACTAGTGATATACACTTTATGTATCTTTTTTCAATGATTTTTCCAGGTCTGAAAATCCCAAATTCAAAATTGTCTGCCGTGTTCTCTACTGATACCAGCCACTTGGCTCTACAGTTAGTCACATGCCAATACGGAATGACCTTTATTAATGTTTTGGAAAAGACCTATGTATTTCTGTCTCCAATGGACAAGAAGAAAGAATATTTGAAAATGAAATATGTCTTAGAATGGCAACTCATAGAATGCCCCAGCCATGCCCCTCCCCCCATCCCCCTCCTCCAGCCCCACCCCCATCCGCTTACCGAGGGTCCATGCAAAGTAGAACTTGGGTCTGGCTGCCTGGACAGAAAGGAAGGCATAGGCCAATCTTTTAATGAAAGAGGCCTCGCTGATGAATTGTGGGTCCACGTTGTATGATATGGGTAATGCTTGTGTGATGACGAAGAACCAGATCAGACAGCAAGTGCACACAAGAAGCTTTTTAATCACAGCCCTCTGTACAAGAACAGCAGGAGTTCATCTTAGTGGATAAAAATTAAAACTTGAGAAATCTCTGGAGAAATGTGCAAGACAACTCAGTACTTTAGTTTAATTACTCTAATTAAAAGACACATTAAAAATTCAAACATTGATCCTTACAACACTGCTTTAAAGGGTAGTTCACCTAAAAATGAAAATGTTGTCATTAATTACTCACCCTTGTGTCGTTCCAAACCCATTAGACCTTTGTTCATCTTTGGAACACAAATTAAGATATTTTTGATGATATCGGAGAGCCATCTGACCCTCCATAGACAGCAACACAACTGAAATTATCCCAGATCCAGAAATGTGGTAAAAACACCAGTAAAACAGTCCATCAGTGGATCAACTTCAGTTTTGCTGCGATACGAGAACACTTTTTTCGTGCGAAGAAAAAAAAAATAACAATCTAACTCTAACGTTCTTCTCCCCTGACTTATGTCTTCCGCCATCTTAGAGTGTATTATAACGAAGCACATATGTAAGCTTTAGCGTATTTGACGTAATCAGCCTTGTTTACATCCGGGTGAAAGTACGCGCATGTGTGAAACCTGCGGCTGTTTGCTCCTACAGGAAGGAGCGCTTACATAGTGCAACGTCTTCCACCATTTTAGAGAGTAAGTCACGGGAGAAGAATCGTAAAGTTAAATTATGTTATTTTTGTTTTTATTGCGCAAAAACAAATTATTCTCCTAGCGTCGCAAAACCACTGATCCACTGATGTCACATGGACTTTTTTACCAGTGTTTTTGCTACGTTTCTGGATCTGGATAATTTCAGTTGTGTTGCTGTCTGTGGAGGATCAGACTGCTCTCTGATCTCAACAAAAATATCTTTATTTGTGTTCCTAAGATGAACGAAGGTCTTACGGGTTTGAAACGACATGAGGGTGAGTAATTAATGACAGAAATTTCATTTTTGGGTGAACTAAACCTTTAACAAATAAACATACCATTTTGGGTGAGCAATATACTGTAACCAAAATCTCAAATCACAATACGAGTAATTTTATTATTTCACTCTAACAATAATATACAGCAATATAGTTATTTTTTTGCTTTAAAGTACCCTTATTATGCCACTTGTTATGTTCCTAATATTGTTTTAGGAGAGTCCTACAATAGGTTCATTGCATTAGGTTCATGCTCATTGTAATAGTTTCGTATTTTGAACACTAGATAGAAAACCTAAACATCCATTACTAATCATTCTTAAAGGTTGTGACTTATACATTTAAACACAATACAATAGTGGATTTAACATCACAATTTAAAGTCCAACCTTAAAATGAATGCTTTTAATACCCTTCTCACTTTAAATACTTTAATTCTCACAATTGCCTGCTTGTTTATTAGCTATAATAAACAATATTATCAATTAAGTTTCTTATAAATTAAAAAGCACATATTAAATGTCTTATTCACAATATTAATGCCTTATTATAAATACATTATTTTAAATCCTTAATCCTAATGAATACTTTAACTTAACAACTACTTTACTAAGTATTAATAAGCAGTAATCAGGCGTATAATGAGGCAAAAGTCATAGTTAATAATTAGTTAATAGTGAGAACTGGTGTCATGATTTCCAGCTGGAGTGCCCACAAGCCCCTCCAGAAGGCACTCCATCCAGAACATCACCATCATCTCAGAAACTCCATTTCCCATAACACCCCAAGCCTAAGACTGTTTGCACACACCTGGTTAAGAACTGACTGCACACACCTGGTTAGGAACTGATTGCACACACACCTGGTTCCTATCAGGAGGACTATTTAAGTCATTGTGAAGTCTTGTATTGCACTGGCCTGCATTTCTGAGCGTTTTCTTTTCTCTTTGTGGTTCCTTCCGTGTATTGCTTTGGACTGTTCTCCCCTGTTGATTGTTTTCTGCCTACCCCTTTGATCTTCTCTGCCTGGACTATTCCGACTTTGATTGTTTGCTGCCTGCCCCGACTTCAGCCTGGTTATCGTTTATGTCTCTGGATATTCTCTGTTACCCATGTCGCTGTTGTATGAACCTTGCCTGTCTGACATAATAAATGCTGCATATGGATCCGCTCACCTCAGACTCCTGCGTTACAGAAGACTTCGCCATGACAGGATCCAGCAGCTTTTTAAGAGGACTCTGCCCAGGTATGGACACCACGGGGAGGCTATTCGCACTCAAGCAGGGTACACGATCTTTGGAAGACCATGTCCAGGATTGTCCAGCCATTGTCAATGATTCCGACCTCCCAGATATAATTCTTATTGAAATTTTTTTGTGTTGGCATTAACTAGGGCAGGGCGATTTGATTTCTTTGATTAGCGATCTCAATCAGCTGTTTTTAAAATGCGCGGCAGTTGATACACAGAGCTGCAGATCACTGGCGAGGCAAGCAATTTCACGTTCAAAATTGGAAATGAATCGCTTCCGATTCTGAAGATGATATTGCGTAGCTCGTCAGTGATCTACGGCTGAGGCCAATGGAGGTGGATCGTAAAATGGCGGACATCATGGCACCCCGTCATGCCACAGCTGCATTTGTTGAGCCACAGTCAATCTTCCCAAGTCAAGTCAAGCCATTGCTAAACTCCTCATGCCAAGCCAAGCCAAAGTCGACCGTTATGAACCCAGTCAAGCCATCACTGATCTTCACAAGTTCAGTCAAGCTACAGTCGACCATCAAGAGTCAAGTTAGGTCACTGTTGAGGTTCACCAGCCAAGTCAGCCCACAACGGAGCTTCATGAGTTAAGTAGAAGTTTCATAGATCTTCACAATTCCAGTCAAGTTATTAAAGATCTGCACAAGTCAAGTCAAGCCAAGTCAAGTTTATGTTGATCCTCACCCATCAGGTCAAGTCATTGCTGATTACCTCTTCATCGCTGATCTTCCAAGCTCCTGTTACCTCTCATCTGATCAGCTAGAGTCACGTCACTCCACATCTGTTCATCCTGAGTCACGCTACGTCTACCCTGATCATTCAGAGCCACGTAACCTCTACGCTGATCTGCCAGACCCATGCCATGTCTCATTTGATCAGCGAGAGCTGCTGCCCAAGATGGCCGCCACTCTAGAGCCACAGCCCAAGATGGCAGTCACAACAGAGCCTCCAGCCTTCACGGAGATCAAGCCACAGTCTTCAGCCACCTCGGATGTCTCCTTGTTCCCGAGCATTGTGGATGTTGCAAATGAAGACACCAGTTTGGAGGACCCACCGCTAATGTCAGTGCGTGCAGCGGGCATCTCCAGGGTTTCTGCGCAGGCCATATCAGAGACTGTCCCTCTATCCTTTGTGCTCCCTATCATGGCGGTGGCTCTTTTGAGTGTGTGGGCTGCACACTGCGCTCCAGAGCCAGATCCAGTCCAAGAATCCTCTGAGCCCGATCCGGAGCCAGATCCAATCAAAGAATCCTCTGAGCCTGATCCAGAGCCAGATGCAGTCCGGGGACCCTCAGGTGTTGGCTTGTGCCGTAGATCCTCCGTTTCTGAGCTCTCGCCCTGCCCTGTAATGGCCTCGGAGGCCATCGTTGAATCTTCGTCCTGCCCTGTCACGGCTATGGAAGCCATTTCTGAGTCCTCGCCCTGCCCTGTCATGGCCACGGGGGCCGTTGAACCCTTGTTGTGCCTCGTCCGCTCCAGAGGACTCTAATCTAAAGTGTGACCAGAATAATTTATGTAGTTACTTGAAAGAATTTTAAAAAATGTTTTATGTCTATCCTTGTATTATTAACTTGTCGAGATTGATACAGGATTTATAGAGTAATTAGTAATAAGTATATACTTTTTGGAGAGAGTAATTTGTACATTAATCTAATTACACGGTTGTACAGTTAATGTGTAGTTAAGTACTGTATAGTTAAAAATTAGTAACTAGTAATTAATTACTAGTAATTATTAGTAACTTACCCATCATTGGTTACATTCATAAACAGCTACATTACACACTTCATTAAAATAACAAATAAGATCTTTTAATGCCATAGAAATTTCATAATTTTTGCTAACTAATACTAGCCTAAATAAAAAAAAAACTCACTTATGACAAGTAAACAGTCAGCAATTAAGTGAGAAATTAATTACGAGCAATAGGACAAAAATTATTGGGCCTCAATATTAGTCTAACATGGAAATGAACATAGATCCGTGCTCATAAATAAACTTACGACAGAGTTCTATACTTTTTTCTCTCTTAATTAGGCTATATTATAGTCAGTTGTATTTTATGTGGTCCTATCTATTTTATACCTTTTATAGACTTAATTGCAGTTTTTCTCCATTAAGATCTGCAAGTGCATGATGTGATAATGTGCAAATCCTTATAGTCTGTTGTTTACCCTGCTATTTGTGCATATAAAGCTTAAGTCCTAAAATCTGCAATTCTCCACCAGATTTATGTTGTGCGTGTGATCTGATCGTAGCCACAGCTCATGTCCATATTGATAAATTCCAAGTTTTGCGTTGAAACAACTGAACAACCAATTTCCTGTCTTATGTTTGTTTCATAAATGAGGCCCAATCTGTTTGTGAGTTAATGTGATGCTTATCCTGGGGTTGTGCCTTCCAGTTACACCAATTGGCTGACTCTGGCAGGAAAGCAGGAGACCTGGCTGTCACACCAGTCCTGTGTGAATAGTTTTATTTCTAAAGCAATGTTTAGATGAATGTGTCTTACCACAGGAGATGGCTCTGGCATTTTATCCCAGCCATTCTGCCGAGAGCTGCTGTCTTTCACGCTTTTCAGCCTTTGCTGTACATGCTGACCCTTTATAAAGTCCATGTAGTCTTTATAGATACTGAAGGGTCCAACCAAGACACTCATGAAATTTATATTGTAGCTAAGGTACTCCAACAGTGATGGCTTAAAGCTGTAAGTAGAAGAAACAGAAGGGTCAGTAGAGAAATATGTTTAATAAGCTTCTGTTTCTACAAAGACTAATCACTGTTTTAGTCCCAAACATGGTATTGCACTGTGTGGTAAAACTGCTGTTATCAAAACAAATGCAATGCAATCGTAAGCTTGCATTTTTTTTTTTGGTGGTCTTCCTGTCTTTATTTCCTATTTTTGCCAAATGGTCAAGGGTTACATGCAAAGTATTTCAGTACCTTGAACTTCTTTTCTTTGCATAATAAGTTGTAATTGCTGTGAAATGTACTTCAACTATGTACTAAATTAAGGATCTGTAAGTGATATTTTTTATTTGATCATTTTTATAAATTTGCAAACATATTACAAATCTGTTTTTTGAATTGTTATTATGGCGTATGAACTGTAGATTGATGTGGGGAAAAAATGAAGGGGTCTGAGTAGTTTCAAAAGGTACTATAATTGTGTCCACAACATTTTACTGGGCTAAATCTCACATATGGCAATGTGTGTGTGTGTGTGCGGGTTTATGTGGTTTATGAGGACACAAATTTGTATAATGAAATTATTTCCAGTGTCCCCCGTAATTTAAAAGGCTTAAAAAAAAAAACATACTAAATGGTGTTTTTTTGAAAATCTAAAAATGCACACAGTTTCCTTTAAGGGGTGGGTTTAGGTGTAGGGTCAGTGTAGGGCAATACCACATACAGTTTGTACAGTATAAAAACCATTACGCC
>JAUMHE010000263.1:0-16040 GCA_032359235.1 Enteromius mattozi
TGTTTTTTAAGCCTTTTGAATTACAGGGACACTGAAAATGTCCTCATAAATCACCTTCATATTGTAATACCTATGTCTTTATACACATTTGTGTCCTCATAAACCACATAGACATGCACACATACATATGTACCTATATATATACACACATACTCTATTTATATATAGATCACATGCGCACACACACATACATATTCGATGGGTTATAGAGCTATCCACGACATAACTACAGATGTTTCTGCGTGTAAAGGCATCTCCGTCACTGACTAGCCAGATTCAAAATGATCAATGCATGATCTTCGTATATGAACTATGTACATGATAAATATTGTCTCTGATCCGTCAGTAGACCCGGGAAGTCCTGTAAGTCATTTAGGACATGCGCTAGAGCTTTCCTTACCATAATACACCTACAACAGGGATTACCGTAAAAATGGGGTAGTGTTGTCTCTTAACTAACAAGATATCTTGTCAATGGCGGGGAAAAAGTTAATAGGCTACTCTACTTTTCTGAAGCATTAATTAATTAATAGAGTACTTATACTTCAATAAACTTTCATTTAGTTAGTTAGACTGTCTTTCGTGCTGAGGTCTGCAGGACAGTAGCTCTTCAGGAGCAGGGTTGGAGTTTCATTGTCAAATGATCTGAATAAACATCATTTTTGTGTCATGGTTGTGAAGGTGCTGAATTCCCCTGACTGACTGCAGGCTGAAGACGCTGTATTTATGGCTCAATATGACCAGTGAGTCTTCCACTCATTGTATTGTCTTTCAGCAACATTATATAAGTGCACAACTCCCCAAATTCTGACTGTGTTTCAGACTCGAGGATAAAGATTCGCTGGATATCCATGATAACCCTCCAGCTCCGGACAATGTCGTAAAGGAGGACGAAAACACTGTACGTATGCCAGTCTGTCTCCTCGTGTCTGTATTTTGTGCACACGACTCACTTTCTGTCCTTCTCAGGTTTATTTTGTGTATGATGAAGAGGTGGAGGAGGAAGAGGCCCCTCCCCCTCCGACCCCTGAGCCTGTAGTTCAGGTCAATGACAGGCCACACAAATTTAAGGACCACTACTGCAAGAAACCCAAGTTTTGTGACGTCTGTGCACGAATGATTGTTCGTAAGTTCACATCTCATACCGCCAATGCCATGAAATCTAAACACTCCTCAACAACAAGAAGCTATTGTATGTGTGGGTGTGTGTCTTCAACTATAGTGAAAACAGTCAAGAGTCAGCAAAGCCTCAATACAGCTTCATCTGACAGGATAAAGTCCCATACATTACCTGGTTTACTTAAATGTTGAGGCGTTGCTGTTCATATCTTTCTGTACATGTCTGTTTGCAAAACCTGTGTTGAATTGCAACAGCTTAACAAAAGGAGACATTGACACAGTTGAAAATGAACAGCAAATGTCGTAATATTGGGATGCTTTAGAAAGTGATTTTTTTTTTAGTCCAGTGATTTTGTTGTAGTAATTCTTCTACAGTGGGCAGATCAACCAGATCAACACAGTCTCACTCCAACTCGTCACATTTTGACATTTGGTCAAAACACTTTTGCGTCGCTTTTTGAGGCTCAAGGTACCCCTTTTCAGTCACTTTTTGACATCAAGGGTCCTCCGTTGTTTTAAATAGGAAATCCTTAGTGTCAATATGCCGGCGCAATAAATATTTTTTTTATTTAATCGTCATAATTAAAAGATATATTAGGTAAAACCATTGGCATTATTGCATATATGTAGGGGTGTGATTTTTCAATGTAAACAGTCAAAAAAATATAAAAATATTATTTACACATTTATGAGCACATAACCCAACCCCTCCCCCTAAACCTACCATCTGTCAATAAAACACAAGATATAGCAGACAGAGACAACCACCATCATCATCATTTATTTGAAAGATATTAATATTCCAAGTCTTTTGATTCAAAACAATTGATTTGTGAGAGGGATAGATGCGGTCGCTGTCTCCGTCTTCCGTGTAGTTCCTGTGCGCCGCTGCAGTCTGTGTGCGATTTAAAAAAATGCCTCTTGTGTATCTCGTGATCGATTGCGTCATTCTACGGGACGGGAGTATGTTTCCTGAATGAGACGTAAGCGCGTTAATGGAGCGGGATCATTTTTACTGATTAAAACCTTGTGTTTTACTCTCTTCTTCACTTAAAGACTTAGTATGGCTTCAGAAGACTTGGAATGTGACACGACTTGTTTGTAATGTATTTATACTGCCTGTTTATGATTCGTTTGTGCAATAAATATCTGTACAGTAACTGCATTTGCCTGTGTGTGTGTTTATATTGTTCAGAGGTGGGTAGGTTTAGGGTAGGGGTGGGGTTTGGTGCTCCAATAAAGCTAAAAAATTATATAATAAATTTAACCATTACATTAAGCCAAACACCTGAAAACAATGGAGGACCCTTCACGTCGAAAATTGACTGAAAAGGGGTACCTTGAGCCTCAAAACGCGACGCAAAAGTGTTTTGACCAAGCATCAAAATTTGACGAGTTGGAGTGAGACTGTGTTGACCAGGTAATGAAGTAGTGTGTAAAATAAAGCTGCATATTCTGCTCACGTGAGAAATAAGCCGTCATACCCATTACAAAAGGTAATTTTGTATAATAGCAGATTTCTTTTCTACTTTCAGTCAATAATAAATTTGCCTTGCGCTGCAAAAACTGCAAGACCAACATCCACCACTCATGCCAGTCATATGTGCAGTACCAGAGATGCTTTGGCAAAATAGTGAGACTTTTTACTGTACATACATGATACAGTACAATCACACTGTCAGTTGCATTATTTTCATTCATGTCTTCTTTGTCAGCCGCCTGGTTTTAGACGGGCATACAGCTCTCCACTCTACGATCAAGAGATCAATAACCCTGGTGAGTATGATGTATTTATGAGAGATCATTTTTACAACACAAAAAGACTGCAGTGTTGAAGCAGGGTTTAAAAAAAGAAAGAAAATGATAATAATTGGTAACACTTTGTTTAACGTTTAATCCTCTCTATTAACTAGAATGCATTTCATTAGGATATTAGATGTTTAATAGTACTTATAAAGCCCATATTAATGCCAGATTCTGCATGACAGTACTTTAGAGAGATCCCTTAATCCAACCCCATTCCCAAACTTAACAAGTACCTTACTAACTATTAATGAGCTGCAAATTAGGGGTTTATTGAGGCAAAGTTGTAGTTAATAGTGAGAATTAGGCCTTAATAAAGTGTTACCAAATAATCCATTCAAGTATGCTTAGTTCATGCCATGGTTTATGTCATCTTATGTGCAGTTCTGGTCTCTGTTCAGGCTTCTCTTTGTTACTTCTTGATTGTGTGCACCTGTTACTTGTTAGTCTTTTCACCCTGTGTGTATATATAGCCCTTGTGCTTCCTATGTTCCTTGTGAGGTCTTGTTTATGACTGTTGTGTATGGTGAGCCTAGTTCTGATCAAATAAAGTCTACCTTTTACAATGTTTCAAGATAAAACACAAAACAACTGTAGAATTAAAACTGCATTTGCATAGGTCAGCAGAACCGCACTGATCCAGTGTTTGAAACACTGAGAGTGGGTGTAATCATGGCCAATAAAGAGAGGAAGAAAGGTTCAGAGGACAAAAAGAATGTAAGGGGTCACCTTCTGCTGTCAGGAATTATCAAACATGTACCTGAGGGCTTCCTGTTATCATATATAATGAACATGTATCTTTTTTTAAGATGATGATGATGATGATGGAGGAGGAAGAAGCTCAACAACCGAAAGAGGATGAAGAGGTTGGTGAGGGTAAGTTACATTGTTCTTTGTTTGGTGAAATGCTGTCATCACATTAGGAATTCATTTGAAAGGTTACAAATTTCCCCACACACATTTGACATCAAGTTTAACAGGCAAATTTGCCACGTTTACCCTTATAAAACTGCTCTGTTATTCTTCCAACTTCTGGACAATTGGGAACCTGCATGATAACTCTCCCCTCTCGTCTACTGTCTATATACCACAATTAATTAGTTTAGATTCCACCTCCACTGTTATTCATTTCATTTTTGTTTGCATTCATTATCAGATTTTTGCTCTTGTCATTTTGAAACAGTTTGTCATTAATTTTCTTTCTCCATATAGACCATTCCAAACTTGCCATGTATGTGTCGTTTCAGTATTTAATGTATGAGCTGGATTTAATTGTTCATATAATACATTGTTCCAAATTTGAATGGCCTATATATATATATGTATATATATAGTATATATCTGTCAATAGATGAATCGCACCCTTTTATGTGAGATTAATTGCAATTTATCACACACATATCGTGGAATTCAGCATAAACCATTTATCTTGCTTAATACATTAGTTTTGTCATTATTTACTATATCCAGCAACGTAAACCAAAAGACTGAAGGATGATTCTTACAAAACTAAAAAAAGCTAAAAAAAGGACACTTGTGAGCCTCCAAAAGGACACCAAAGAACCAAATGATATAAGAATAATTAAGACATTTGTGCACACTGAATAAACACAGCAACATACACAAGCCAAATCAAAACATTGTGTGTCAAGAGTGGTCAAACATGGTGTATCAGACTCAACCATGCTCCTGTACATCATCACAAACATCTTTACCTTAATTGTGAGCCTACAAAGGCTCCTAGTGATCTATAATAATGCAATGAGAATTTTGTTGTGGAAACCTAGGTGGCATAGTGAAAGTGAAATGAGTTAATACTTTTAAAGCTGTATTAAGGAATTACATACATAAATTTATATGTTGGCTTAGTGAGTCCAAAAATGCAATTATTGAAGACCTAATTAATATAAAGGTCAGTACCATACATTGTGAGTCTAGGATATGGAGACATCGATATCACTGTATCTTTGTACGACACTGAGATGTTTTTTAAGGTTGTTGTATTTAGCTGATCATCATGCAGCATACATAACACTTCATTTACACACCATGTTTCAAAAAACCCCCACAAGTTATTTGTCAACCTGTAATAGGCAAATTGAATCTTTAATCTCTCTGCTATAAGCCACTTCAACATTTCTTCAGGATCTATATTAGCTAGTTGTAAACCTTTATTTTTCCGTGTTTTCCACACTGCCAGTTTAGCCGTTCCAATCAGGTAATTTAATAAACATATTTTTTTCCTTCTTGAAAATGTATATTTTATTCCTCCAATAAATACTTTATCTGGAAACGTTTCCTCAAATTTGCTAAACCAGCTCTTAAACAAATTAAAAATACCTTTTAATCTCTCACATTTTAAAAACAGATGCTCCAAATCCTCCTTTTCCCCACAAAATCTACATTCCCCCTTCACAGATGTATCCAGGTGTGCTACAAGCACATCTGTGGCTATTGCCCCATAAATAATCATCCATTGTAAATCACCAGAGCGCTTCTCCACCGGAGGTTTATATAGAGTCCTCCATCGGTCTCTTATTAGGAATTCTGGGTTCAGCAAAACTGGCCACTTTGAGACTTTTTGTTTTCTCAGTTGATCTTGATGCATTGCCTTTATGGTAATATTATACATTTCTTTTTTTGCCACACCTTTAAAAGAACAAAAATCAGGAGTCTGAATAGATAAAACAGCACTGATCACTTCTTCATCTTCCTTTATTGCAGGAGAAATGAGCAGGTCTGGGAATTCCACATCATTCCTCATATCTTGGACATTCTCATGTCTTTGTGCAATAAATGCCCTGTATCCACTTGGTAATGCATTGTGAAGTTCTTCCTTTAGTTTTGACACAAGACTGTTGCTTCTTTAAGTTCTTCAAGAGACTTCCACCCTTCTTTATTCAATAAATGACCCAACTTCACAATTCCATTCCTCAATAAACAATTCCGTACAGTCACAGAAGACAGCAGTCTTGTTTGAATCAGTGGATTAAAAAAGAGTGGTTCCTCCAGTGCCCATTGTTCTGAATTGACCACAATCCGTTCTTTTCTTATAGCACTTTTCCATGTTTGTAACATCGATCTATAAAAAACTGTGAGTTCAGATACGTTCATCTCTTCGAGATTCATTAAAAATAGTTGTTTATCAAGTCCTAAGTCACCAACTTTCCTTATGATCGCACTTGCAGTTTTCCCCCATATCACATCGTTATCATATAGAAATATCTGTGCAGCTTGTATCCTGAAAGCACAAATTCTATTTCACACATCCACCAGTCCTTGGCCACCTTCCTGTACTGGCGAGTACAAAACTGCAGCACGAGTCCAATGTTGTCCATCCCAAAAAAAGTTAACTATTGTCCTTTGTATGTTAGAAATCAACTCTTCTGGTGGCTCCATGACAACAGTCCGATGCCACAAAGTAGAAGCAGCCAGATTATTAACTACCAAAACTCTTCCTCGATACGGCAATTGTGGTAACAGCTATCTCCACTTCAACAGATGGGCAGACACCTTTTCTTTCAAACCCTCCCATTTTTTTCTTTGAAACTGTTCGTTTCCTAAAAAAACTCCTAAAATCTTTAGTCCATCTTTCTTCCATTGCAACCCTCCTGGAAGCTGTGGAAATTTTTCTAAATTACCCACTATAAATCCTTCACTCTTTATCCAATTAACTTTAGCAGAAGAGGCTCTTTCATATAAATTTATAGTATTTGTTAAAATTTTAATATCTTCTTCACCTGTAATAAAAACTGTAATGTCATCTGCATAGGCTGATAAAACCACTCTGGAATAACCATTAACATGAGGAATTAAGGTTCCTTTTAAATTCTTTCTTAACCTACATAATAGGCTTTCAATAACCAGGCTATATAGTTGTCCAGAAATTGGACAACCTTGTCTTTTGCCTCTTGTCACAGGTATTGGAGCACTTAAACCACCTCCCACTTTCACCATCACATGAACATTAGAATATAACAACAATACATATGAAATAAAAACATCACCTAATCCATAACTCTTTAACACTTTAAATAAAAAGGCATGATCCACACAGTCAAATGCTTTTTCCTGATCTAACGATAACACTCCCAAATCATTCTTATTATTTTGATTAAAATCAATTATATCTCTTAATAAAAAGAAATTATCTATAATAGATCTCTTAGGAAAACAGTATGTTTGATCATTTTTAATCAGCAAATGTAAACAGTGCTTAAGAATATTTGCCAAACATTTAGAAAAGATCTTATAGTCCAAGCACAACAGAGCAACTGGTCTCCAATTTTTTAACAGTCCAAGGTCTCCTTTTTTTGGAAGCATTGACAAATCTGCTTGACGACAACTTATTGGAAGTAGATTACATTTGATGCATTCTGAAATTACTTCATATAAATCTGGTCCTATCAAATCCCAGAATTGTTGATAAAATTCCACCGGTAATCCATCAATTCCAGGTGATTTGCTTTTAGATTGTTGCTTCATGGCCTCTGTGAGCTCTTGAAAGGTAATTAAATCGTCCAGAACCTGCTTCTGCATTTCTTCAAGCTGAGGTAAATCTTTAAGTAAATCTTCAATACATTCAGTGTCACAACTCTCAGCTCTATGTAGTTCTTTATAAAAGTCTCCTGCCATTCTATGTAACTGATCCATCTGCACGACAAAGATGGCACATCATCTTTTGCTGGACATGTTTCCTTTCAAGATTGAAAAGAAGCTACTTGGAGCATCCATATCACTAATGGAACAGTATCTTGATCTTATCAATGCTCCTTTAGCTTGTTCATGTAGAAAAAAAACTCAATTCTTGTCTTTTCTTATTTAGCCCACTACATTGTACCGCCTCATTATTATTCACAATTGTTTTTCCAGAGACTCAATGTCCATTTGTAAAGTTTTCATTGTTGCTTGTAATGTAACTGATGAATGAAAAGCATAGTTTTGGCAAAACATTTTTATATTGATTTCACCCACATCCCACCATTGGCTTAGGTTTTCATATTCTTTTTTCTTCAATTTCCATATATTCCAGAACAATTTAAATTTTTCACACAAAAAAAGACATCCTGTAACAACTTAACAAATTCTGAAATCTGTGCTAATTTATTCTTGTCTCTACCCCCATTAATATTTAATGATCCCACTCTCCACACATCCATATAGAGAAATAAGAAGTAGACAGAAACAGAAAGAAAAAAGCACAGTATAAACAATACCACTTGTGATTTGTTCATATAACTATTTTTTTGAAACTTTCACTTTACTTCTTCTAAATTTCTTAATCTTTTTCAGCCGAAATCTTTTCTTTTTATCCAAGGCTTCATAACTCATGTTTTTTTGTAACAACAACACTGATCCTATGAATTTTTCCACATCTGGAAAAAACTCTTTAACATCAACAGTTTTACCAAATGTTGTGTCAAAGAAATCATTAATTTCCTCTAAAGAATATGTGTCCTCCATCACTTGTGACCCAACGTCTGAGATCTCAGAAAGTACATCCTCATCCCTCATTTCTGCATCACAGTTATCCTCAATTTCATCTTTTCCAACACCATTTTCTCCACTTGTTGTAGGCCTAACATTTTCCTCATCTTCACTATTGTTTACAACTGTTTCTAGTTTTTCATCATTCAAAATCACACTATCAATTCGACTGCCATTATCATTATCCATTAATTCTACAACTTATTCAGCTCCTTGGGCCTCATTTTCTTCTACCACTTCCTTAACTTCTTGAGCCTCATCATCTTCCACATCTACCGACTGCACATTTTCAGCATCATTCATAGCAATCTCCTCATTATGTCTACCGTTTTCCTCAACAGCTTTGTGTGAGCATGCTAATCGCTTATGCCCAATATCCCCACATTCAAAACATTTAATGTTTCCAGTATTTGCGTACACCATAAACGCTCTTCCTTCATGCCAAACTCTAAAAGACACATCTAACTCCTGTTCATTTAAGAACATAAAGACCTGTCTTCTAAACGACATTACGTGTACATGTTTACATCCTAGAGGAACTGTTTTAATTGCGCTAGCTATTTTCCCATATAGCAAAAGCTCTCTTTCTATCTCCTGATTTTGAATGAACGGAGGCATATTTGAAACAGTTACTTTAATAGTTGGAGCAACCAGCGGACGAAACTGTAATAAAGTCTCCACTCACCACTATTCCGCTGCTTATAAGACGATTGACTTGATTCTCTTCTTTTACAAACAGAACCATCGCCTTGTTCATTTGCGAAGCAGATGAAATGTTTTGATGTGTTCCAATCTCTTCTCCTACTGCCAGCAAAACTTCCTCCACATTCACCCCATTCTGCGTCACACACCTAACTCCATGCCGAAGGGAAACAGGTGGCATGAATGAAGCCATCCCGCTCCCACTTTGATCCTCAAAAGTGCTTTACTATCACTATCAAAATAAACTTTAATTAGAAAACTGAAAAAAAGTTTAGAAAAAAAGTTAGAAGTAAACAGTCACCCTCCCCTCGTGATAACCTCACGCACACCCAAACACTCCCAGCATGCACCGAGAGAGAGAGAGAGAGAGAGAGAGAGAGAGAGAGAGCAGCCATTGGGCATTGGTCCAGTAGCACATTCATAGCCAGGGATATCAGTACTCGGTGAACCATAGTGGATAATGTGCTGTTTCATTCAAAGCAAACCAATTTACTTTTGCTCTGTCAAATTTCCTCCAGAACAACTCTAAACTGTATTTGATTCCAGTTTCATGTTCATGTTAGAATAGGCAATGATCCCATTGCCCACTAATGGTTCAGATAGGATAGTGGTTTTCTTGCCTGTCCTTATTTCAACACCTTCAAATTTAAGGAGAAGACAATCAGCCAACAAGGTGTAAAAGCAGATTGATCTGCCAGAAAACTGGCATCTAAAATGGACTTTTACTCCTCAGTTGGGGTCTCTTCCATCCAGTCCCAGTGCCATTTTCCAATGCATGGGAGGTTATCCCAAGCAGCTTAGTTAGAGTCACTGTGGGGTTAAACTTCCATGATAGACATAACATACTCTCCTTTGTCCTCTAGCCTATAGGAAAACACAGCATGTGCATCAGGGCTGAGGAAAAGGGACCTCTGAGTGAACTTAACAAGAGAGCAACACAGTCTAAAGAACCTGAAGCCCAGATGCTCAAATTTCAACTCTACTTATGTAGTGTCCTCCCAGATGTCCAGTGGCGCTAACATAAGAGCACAAAAGTTAGCATTTCACAAAAGTTTGCAGTGCAGGCTATCAGATCCCTCCAACACAGCCCTGGTGCAACAAACTTTCACACAGGCAACATACATGTTAGCATACTGAACGGGCACACTTTATCCTTTAGGAAAGCAAGATGGAGACAAGAAAGACAAAACAGCAACAGATGACAAGGTAAAACGCTGCTGCACTGTTCATGCTGTGTCAAACGAAGAAATATTTGCCTTTTAATCATTTAAAAGTTGCATGTCAAGTTTATGCATATTACTTTCTTTTTCGACCCTAAAAGAATATTGAGTATTCAAATTTTATTTTGAGTTTAGATGTGTGTGTGTGTGTGTGTGTGTGCCCTTGTCATTTTGTGCTTGTAACTTGGGTGGTTTTAGCTGTCATTAGAGGTGCTTGCTAAGCCACATATCTATTACTATTGCTCATAATGATGGGTTAGGGGTTGAAGCGCAACTCTAAATTCAGCACATCAGTGCATAACTCACCCCCTAACGTTTGTGCTATGAGCATGAAAGGTACCTCAAAAATGTGTGGTTTGCTATGAAGAGGTGTGCTATTAAAAGGGTTAGTTCACCCAAAAATGAAAATTCAGTCATTAATTACTCACCCTCATGTCGTTCCAAGACCTTCGTTCATCTTCAGAACACAAATTAAGATATTTTTGATGGATGACAGAATTTTAATTTTTGGGTGAACTAACCTTTTAAATGGGATGTCAAATGCTTATTTTTATTTTTTTTAATTTTTTTATTATATTTTATTATATTTTTATTCTTTAAAATCTTCATGAAAAGTCTATAAAATACTTTTGTTTAAATTTCTCAATGGTAGTGTAAAACAACACCCTTTTTACTCAATTCACAGCGAGCCATTTCTGTGCATGTTCCTTTAACTGCTAATGAGCTCTGTTCACCCCACTCTCTCTTCTGTGGGGTGATGAACAGTTCTCCTGAGACTTTGGCTGCATTTAGCTGTGGAACTTGATAACTAGCACATTATTAAGAAGGGAAATTTGCAAAGATTTATATACATAAAGTACTGTCTTCTGTTGGCACTAGTTTTTGTTGCTGAAAATTCTAGTGGCCTAAGACTTTTGCACAGTACTGTATATATTAGGCATGTAACGATTTGTGTATTGTGTACCGAAGTGAGCAGAGCATGTGTGTGTATTTAGTCATTTGGAATGCACCTGTTAGAGGGAGCAATGTAATTTCCTCATTATCTTCAGCTGTTCGGTACACAAAACACGTATTGTTACATGCCTAATATATATAATCCTTATACTTCTGTAAATAAAGCTGGATCACAAATGATTCACATGGGTCTGTGTTAATATGCCAGTGTCAATCAACAATGGTAAAAGTGGCCTTGGCCTGTGTGACATACATCTGGCCTTAATCTGAGAAATTCAGCTCAAGTGCAAACAGTTCAGAACGTAAAAGCAAAAGTAAAATAATAATAGTTATAATTATATCTTTTGATGAATAGGTAATGCCTCCTGAGCTGCAATTAGAAAATGAGGTCTATGACAGAGTCCAGTTGTAGCAGACTTTCAAAGAATTCAACAGATCAAGATCAGCTTGTGAAAGGGAATGTCTTTTGAAAAATTTCATGATGCACATCAGCCTCTCTACATTGCGAGAGGAAATTGCATGTATCCTGCTTCATCAGTATCTATAATGGTCTGAGGCTGACACAGCTTCCATAGACAATAAAAATATAGTGAGCATCACTGATGTGTGCCCCATCTGATTCATTGTTTTCACTGTCAGAAGATCCAAGCCAAATTTGGTGAAGGTCAGATAATTTGTTTTTCTGAACACATGTCATTATGCTACATGTCATTTCAACACACTTCAACATGTAACAACTAAGTCCAAATCTGTTTCTGGTTGTAACAGGCAGGCCCTCTAACCTTCTGTTATGTTGATGTTTGCAGAACAAGAAGCAGCAGCAGACATTCAGTCAATCTCACTATTATATGGCTTTGTATCGCTTTAAAGCCATCGAGAAAGATGACCTGGACTTCCAGTGAGTTTATTCACATATTTCTTAACATTTCAGTTCAGCCATAGCTTGCATTGTCATAAGCATCATAAGTTATTTATTTATTTGTTTCATTGTAAATCTGGTCAGATGTGCTAAGTGTGTATTTGTGTGTCTGTTTTTTAGTCCAGGAGATCGCATCACAGTGCTGGATGACTCCAATGAGGAGTGGTGGAGGGTGAGTTCCAGGGTTGCCAGGTTTTCACCACAAAACCCACCCAATTGCTACACAAAACTAGCCCAAAACAAGCCCAATTGGGTTTTGAGGGGGGGTCCCCGGTAAAAGTCTAGGAACTCACGTGTGAAATAACACCAGTCCTATTGGTCCATATGGCCTGTGACATCATAGGTGGTAAAATCCGTGAAAATGTAAATAATTTTAACAAAATAAGAGAAATCATACAAAATGCATGTTATTTTTTTTAATTAGTACTGTCCTGAGTAAGATATTTGACACAAAAGATGATAAAGAATGATAGCCCTTTTTGTATTGCTTTGCTTATCAGGGATGACGGATTGATAAAAAAGATATGTTATTTATTACTGGATGTAACCTTTGATACTTGGCTCTCCTTTTGACTTATCAGTGCAGCTCTCATGAAAAAAATAGTGAGGACCACTGTGCTATTGGAAACTTCCTATTTCCCACTTCTTTTCTATTTCCACTGGTGATTACGAGCATGTTGCAATCTCTCTGTGTGTTCTAGGGTAAGATTGGGGAGAAGACTGGATACTTGCCCATGAATTACATCATCAGGGTGCGGGCCGGCGAGAGAGTGTATAAAGTGACACGCTCCTTTGTGGGAAACAGAGAGATGGGCCAGATTACCCTGAAGAAAGATCAGGTCAGTGTGTGTCTGTGATGATACTGAAGCAAGTCTTCTAGCAAGTCTTCTCAGTGCAAGCAGCTTTTCAACGTACACATTGAGGCAACCCACAAAAATGACAAAAAATAAAAGAAAAATAGCTGAGAAGGTGAAAAGGTTTTTGGTTTATTTATTTGTTCTTTGTTAGCACTAATGAGTTGTTTTGTTACCATTTTCTGTACAGTACTTCAACTGTAAATGTAAACATAAATTTCAAAACAACAGAGTTCTTTCATATTATTTGCATATTCTGTTCAGAATGTGGTGAATATAACAGGAGGTGCCGAGGAACTAAAGATACAATATCACACTGTAATACGCATCAACTATCCTGTAAGACAATCATCATCTTCTCATTAGTGCAGAAAAGGGTGTGTGGCACCATCCATGAAAAAGTCCAAATGTATTTAGAGGCAGGTTATTTGTAATGATCCAGCTGGATGTGCCAGCTCAGTCCACTGGATGGCACTCCAGCGCCAGGTGAACTCTGTGTGTCTTTGTCTCCGTTTCAATGTCTGGACTTTTATCAATGAACTCATATCTCCTCCCACCTTGTTGGTTCATTCTGTCACGTTTATGGAGGACGAGGAGGCGTGCGGATTCATGTGCAGGCTGTTTATTGTGTGACACAGAGTAAAAACAGACAGACAGGGTCGTTACCGCCAATAATCAACATCAGAGGCAAAGCAATAGAACAATCCTGAGTCCGTAGCGTGAGTCAGGTGAGAGGTGAACAACATCCGGAGAGACGAGACGAGAGCGAGAGTCCGGGAACAGGCGAGGTCGACAACGATTAATCCAGAACAGGGAAACTCAGGAAAACAAAGAACGCGAACACAGAAAAACTCCAAACGACAGTACAGCACAGATCAATGAACCGTGGCTACACATAGACATCCAGGGTTTAAGTACACAAGATAATGAGTTACTGGGTGGAGACATGAATGAAAAACTATGACAACCAACAAGGTGGGAGGAGACATGAGTTCATTGATAAAAGTCCAGGCATTGAAATGGAGACAAAGACACACAGAGTTCGCGTGGCGCTGGAGTGCCATCCAGTGGAGTGAGCTGGCACATCCAGCTGGATCATTACATTATTTACTGATTACTGATTGATTGTTCATATGTCGTCATCTATAACTGTGTCCTGGTTTGTAGATTGTGGTGAAGAAAGGAGAAGAGGTGAATGGATATCTGAAGGTCAGCACTGGCCGCAAACTGGGCTTCTTCCCTGCTGACCTGCTACAGGAGATCTGAACAACAGAGATTTAATCATGAAGAAAATAAGTAAAGCTTAAGAATGGATGGAGAAAGTAGAGTAAATAAGCAAGAAATGACAAGAAAGACAAAAAAAAGACAGAAATATGAATACATGTTCATGAACACATGGGTCTAATTTAATACTTACCAAGCACTATATATTCAAAAGATCTTTACTCAGAAAGGAATAACAGCATTGCTCACCTTAGGAACATAATCAATGAATTCACACAGCATGAATGATGTTATTCTAGCTTGTGTGAATGACCTACAAACCATCTTCTGAAGAAGGTCACAATACTAAATTTTATTTTGGAAAAGTGTGTCTAGAACTCATTGTGGCAATACTTTGATAAAATTTAGCGACCAAACACAAAATCACTGGGTCTTCATGGAGACAGGCTAATTTTAGAGCCACCAACAGTGAAAAGTTTACATCGCCATTTAGAACAGAGTTAAAAAAACCACTGTTATATGATTAAATAACACAACCAAAATGATCTGTTTCTGTTCTGCTTTTTCTGATGAATGTTTTTGAAATCTTAATGCTACAGCAAACAACCTTCTATATACTGTAATTGATCAATTCCTGGAGGGCCACAGCTCAGCACAGTTTAGCTCCAACCCCAATCAAACACACCTGATGCAGTTAATCAAGATCTGCAGGATTATTAGAAACTTCCAAGCATTGGAAGGTGGTTGGAGCTAAACCGCAGAGCTGTGGCCCTCCAGGAATTGAGTTTGAGACCACTGTTCTAGAGAATTGTTTCTCTGAAATTTCACAGTGGTATAGCGTTGGAATGGATGGAATAACCAACCCTCTCAATTAATTTCTTTCATTGATAGTTTGGATGAAATTTAAATAATGTGTAAAACTGACTATAACATCTTTAAGGTCTCACTAAAGCCAAAATGGGATAATTTATTTAAATTCTGTGAATAAAGCTGGTTTAAACTAAATGGCAAAATTTGTCAAACAATAGGTATGTCCTGTTCAGTTCATGAACCAGTGTTTTTGGGGTGTCTATCACGGAGGTGTACAGTTGTGGCCAAAAGTATTCACTGTTACATCAAATTTGTGTTATGCAAAATTTGCTACTTAAGCTGTTGTGGTGTTTGTTCACATTGTTTCTAGATTATGTCACTGCCAATACTTGTTGAAACAATGTGAATGAATACCATAACAGGTTAAGTAGCAAACCCAAAACACAGAAACAACAAATGGCTAGAAACATACAAACAAACAATACTCAGCAATCTCAGTCTCTGTGTGTTCAGCCTTTATAATTCTTCTTATTGGAAATGGGTGATAATGAGTTACTAAGCACATGGTATCTGGGAAATGGAGTTGGGGGTGGAGTAGCAAATGTATGGGATGATTGACCTATAGAGTAGTTCATGTGCATGCCAAACTATGCAATTAATTCAAAAAACAATATGCCAGTCAAGATCTCCAGATTTAATATTAGTGCACTGTTTGCTGGGAGGTCAGTGATGTTCTGTAGTGGAACGGAAACCATAGAGGCGCCCCTGGGCAGAACCTGATTTTGCTGAGTTAGGCGTGTCCCTGGGTCAACATCTTCGTTGACCCTGGAACAACATTGTGATTAGCCAATCAGATTTGAAGAACTAGTTCATAGTTTTTGTGAAGTTTAGGCTTACAATCAGTGTTTGGTGCTTGTACATCAGTGTCAGTCATCTATCATTTCCTCT
>JAUMHE010000264.1:7012-36374 GCA_032359235.1 Enteromius mattozi
TGTTTCCAGTTAAGTGTACCATATGCATCAGACGTTTAGCCAACGTTCCGTGGGCGTGACGTCTGAGGCTGAGACTACTCTGGGAAGTGACAGTTGTGACTCTTCTGGTGATTCAGCAGGTGGAGGTGTGGGTGACTCGGCTCTCTGGGTGATGCAGTGCTGATGGCAGAACTCTGACCATTGAAGGATCTGTTGGGATGTCCATGAAATGCGGGGATTGTGTTTCTCCAGCCATGGCAGACTGAGAATGATGGGGATTTGGGGTGAGTCAATGGGGAATAGACGGATGGTTTCTTGGTGTAGCAGTCCAGTTTGAAGTTGTAATTTGGGAGTGACAAACTTGATTTTACCCAAGCCATGCGGTCGTCCGTCTAAGGCTGCCACTACCGTTTGGGATTCACATGAATGGAGAGGAATATTATGAATTTGTGCAAAAGAAACATAAATAAAATTGCCTGCTGCCCCCGAATCTGTAATAGCCATGGTGCTAGTCACATTCTTCTCCTCAGTAAGCATTATAGGAATTTCTAGTGATTTCTAATTTGAGTGGTAGGGGTAGGTTTTTGTAGGAAATTCCAGCGTGGCATTGCATCATTACGTCACGTCTGTAAACATAAAGAAGCGGTATATTCAAAAGCATATTCCAGAAACAGGCAATGGTCATGGCAGGCAGCAAAACATCCACAAAACACAAGGCAACAGTCAAAAATCCAAGAGAGCAGCACAAACTAACAAAATAAACAAGGCAATAAAACAACACTATGGAAAACAAGGAAAATGTTCAGTAGAGTCCACTACAGCAAAATAATACTTCGCAAAGGCCTATTTGTAATGATGTTACAGTTTTTGCTGAGGCTTTGGAGCATGTGTTGAGAAATCTCTGCAGCTTTCAGTGAGGCGCGTATTGAGGCTTGCATCCCTTTAGAGCAATGCCCTAACTGGTTCAAGAATGGTTTGAATCTCGTGAATTTACAGTTCTCTGTCCTGTTAAACCCAGCATCTTACCAGTTTTAGAATAATAATATTGTCCCTCCTGCCTATTAGGGGCAAATGCTTGATTTACACACATTTGATAAGCCCCATTCATTTCAAGTCAATATGTTTATTACACTGAAAACAATTCACATAGCAGGTCTGTGGATTACATGAATTAGGCATGTATGTACAACAAAATGAATTTACATTTCTGTTGTGAACATACGTTAATCAAGCAGATTTCAATTGCTGATTTAAATATTAACATTAACATTAACATAAACCCGACCCAAAAGTATTTGGGACTACTAATCACAGAACCAGCTTTACTGACAGGATCTGCGTGACAGTTGCATTCGATTACTCGTGCAGCCCTAATTTTTACATATTTCTTTTGAAATAGTTTATATATCCCTCCATGGCGTATTTAAGTCCCACTTGCATGATGGTTCTTCTGTGTCCAAAATTTATCAAAAACATCTTGGGACAAGGTTTTCACACTGACAGCTATAAGATATTAGCAACTTCATTTGCTAATCTGAGTGAGCAACAGTAGCTAAGGGGGGTGGGGCTTACCTACAGGCCAATTCTTTGACAAAATGGCAGATGACGACAAGGAAGGATTGGTCAATAGAATGCTTAAGGTGGGGCTTAGCATAGAGACTGATATTATCAGATAAATAATCTCTATCAAAGAGACTGAATAGAAAGATATCTCTTATTAAGTTTTACTTAAAAATTAAATTCAAGATATTTATTGTTGTAATTTGAATAGTAATAAATTACTTTATATATACTTTATATATCTAATAATGTATTTTGGATATCTTAAAAAATGATTAATTAAAGATATCTTAAATTTGATTATGACTAGTCAAACCCCATTTCACGAGTTAACACTTACTTGTAATTAATCATGATCTGATTGGAAAACGAGGAGCCAACCATGTTAATTACCTGTGCGTGCTCCTTCCAAAATTTGTTTGTAAACATCATTTAGAGATATCTTAAATAATTCTTAATTCTTAAATATTACATTTCTTGCTAGTGGTAATTTTGTGGTAAAATTGCAGAATGGAACTGGAATTTTGACAAGTTAAAGCTAAACTATGACTAGTACAGCAAGAGGTATTTAATGCTAAAATGGCTTGCCATACTCCTCTATCAGGGAGTGGTAATATTCGACAGGAGTGGTAATCAGGAACTCCTGGTTGCGCAGTTAGGAAATCCTGTTAGGAAAACTGTGAATGCTGAAATACATTAAGTTTCTGAAAAGCCTGGAAATATAGAATAATCAATATATAGAAATAAATATAGAAATAATCATTTTCATTTTAATCATTCATAATGATTTTAATATATTGCTCCTCTTCATTTGTAAATGAAAAATCTTGAAAACAAGTCAGACACCAAAATAAGATCAGAGTTTTTTAGAGTGGTCAGGAAGGCAGATATCAGTAACTAGAGAAGTACTGTCTGGGTTGGGAGGTGGGAGTCAAAAGTATCAATTATTATATTAATTGAATCTATTATCAAGCAGTTATATTCATTTATATATCTTAGTTGTTAACTTCTTGCTGATCCACTGGTTCACATTTACAACTGCGTGTTTTCTGCATAAAAATAAGTGTCAATTCTGGCATTGATTTAAACAAAACGAACATGGCTTACTGAAAAAAAATTCTAATTCATTCTCTGCCAGCAGGTGTCACTTTTAGAATGGCCGATAAATAGCTTTTTCCCAGTAACCACAGGAAACAAAGCAGCGCAGCTTGGAGTAAAAAAGGTTGAGAACTACATGATGGACATATAATGCAACATCTTTCATATGTATATCCCATATATCCAGTATATGCTGTTACCTTTACCACTCACCCTGGACTCCATTTCCCATAATCCTCTGCCTGGACACATTATAAATTGCAATCACCTGTCTTTCATCAGTTCAGAGCTGCCTCTCATTAGTAGGACTTAAAAGTAGCACACACTCACTGAGGGGGCTGGTAATTGAAAGTTGTATAGCTCTTCCAGGGTTTCTCAGTTTTCCGTGATTCCGTGTATTTGTTACAGATCTGCCAGGCTCTTCCCTCACCCAATTACAACGCTCACTCTCCCCGGAATTCTAACCACCATCACCTGTTCATCATTACATCACCAATCACCAGCACTATAAATCCACACACCACAACACCATCAGTTGTCCGAGCTCGTTGCTACAAAGTGGACTCATATCCTCAGCTCCTTGCTCTGCGATACTGCTTTGAAATACTTACCTAGTACTTACCTCTTGTTCTCCTTCGTCCTAGTGTTTCTCCAAGTTCCCCAGAATTCCTCGTAGTGTGTGGTGTGTGGCTGTACTCCTGCTCCAGTGTCTCTCCCTTGTCTCTGTGTGTCTCCATTGTTCCCGGAATCTACAAAAGAAAGGATCATTATCAGTTTGACATCTCCACTCCACGAACTGTCTATATTATCATTACTCACCTTGTTGATTATCTCCTGTTGTTCCATTGATCATCCGCTGTGTAAACCCTTTAATATTCACTTACCTCCTGTGTTGTGTCCGCTTCCATAACAGAAGCTCGGACCACCACCGTCACACAGCAGGATGAGCACACCGGACCCGTTTCAAGAACTCGCCGATACACTTCGAGTTCTCCTCCAGCCCACATCGTCACCACCACCACCGCTACCACCTGCACCAGCACCTGCACAGGATTCATCTGCCATTGCACCCACTCCTTCACCTCCCGTCATTTCCAGTCCCATGGCTCGACCGGCGCCCTACTCCAGCTCGGCAGAGGAATGCAAGGGATCCACTTCCCCTGCTGCTTCCAGCTTCTTTTTTGTGGCTAAGAAGGATGGAGGCTTGCGGCCCTGCATAGATTATCGAACCCTCAACAAAGCTACAGTTCTCTTCCGGTATCCCCTTCCCCTCGTCCCAGCTGCTCTAGAGATGCTCCGATGTGCCGCCATTTTCAAACTTGACCTCCGCAGTGCCTACAACTTAATCAGAGTAAGAAAGGGAGATGAGTAGAAGACCACCTTTGTCACTCCCACTGGGCACTACGAATATCTAGCTATACCATATGGACTTGTAAACGCCCCCTCTATTTTTCAGAACTTCATGCATGAGATTTTCAGAGACTTCCTGAACAAATTTGTTATCATCTACATATATGATATCCTCATTTATTCTGCCAATGAAGCGGAGCACTGTAGGCACGTAGCAGAGGTCCTGACTAGGCTGAGACAGTTTAACCTGTACCTGAAAGCTGAAAAATGTTCATTCCACCAATCCTCAGTTCAGGGAAGGTGGAAGCAGTCACTAACTAGCCCACTCCCACCACTGTGAAAGAATTACAAAGATTCCTAGGATTTGCCAACTTTTACCGTCACTTCATCCAAAACTACCGGCGTGGGTGCCGTTCTGTCCCAGCAGCAGGGGAACCCGCCACAACTCCTTCCATGCGCTTATTTTTCCAGAAAGTTCAGCCCAGCGGAGGTAAATTATGATATTGGGAATCGTGAACTCTTAGCCATCAAGTTAGCGCTGGAGGAATGGCGCCATTGGCTGGAGGGGGCTGCACTACCATTCACTGTATTGACAGATCACAAAAACCTCCAGTATCTCAGAGAAGCCAAAAGACTGAACCCTCGACAAGCCCGCTACGCATTATTCTTCACTCGATTTAGGTTTACTATTTCCTATCGCCCAGGATCTAAAAATGTCCATGCTGATGCTCTGTCACGTCTCTTTGCAAAGAAGGAAGACGACAAGGAGGACCCGGAACCCATTCTTTCCTCGAAGCTCCGATTCAATGGACCACCCCTCCAGTCGCCTCTGAACCTGCCCCAGTACCTCCGCCGGGCTACCCTCAACACCTCCGGTTTGTGCCAAGAGCTGAAAGGACTAACCTCATCCATACCACTCACACCTCACTGGGCACTGGCCACCCAGGGGCCAACAGAACTCTCTCACTCCTACAAAATCGTTTCTGGTGGTCCACCATGGCTCAGGATGTCCAAAGGTACGTGAGGGGGTGTCGGGAATGCACGATCTCCAAGAGCCCAATCCAGAATTCCCTCCATCAAGCAGCCACAGGCCTCATTCCGTTCCAGTGCGTGCTTGGCTTCCAGCCCCCCCTGTTCCCATGGTCGGGAGAACCTTCCGATGTCCCTGCAGTCGACTACTGGTTCCGGGTGAGTGAGAGAGTCTGGGACGACGCTCATCACCATCTCCAAAGGGCTGTGCACAGGCAGAAGACAAACGCTGACCGCAGGAGATCCAAGGCCCCACCGTATCAGGTCGGCCAGAAGGTATGGCTCTCGACGAGGGATATTCGCCTGCGCCAGCCCTGTAAAAAGCTAAGTCCCAGGTTTGTTGGCCCCTTCACCATCACGGAAAAGATCAACCCAGTCACCTACCGGTTACAACTCCATCCTCAGTACAAGATTCACCCCACTTTTCATGTGTCACTCCTCAAACCCTATGTTGATCCTGTTTCCAGAGCCTGGCCCAGCAGTGGAACCACCTCCTCCCATTTATTGTGGACGAAGGAACCATCTACAAGGTCCAGGAGATCATTGATTCCCGACGTCATGGTGGTCAACTCGAATGTCTCCTGGACTGGGAAGGATATGGACCAAAAGAGAGATCCTGGGTTGCTGGAGCAGATGTTCTAGATCCTGTTCTACTGGAGGAATTCCACGCTAGCCATCCCAACCGACCAGCACCTAGGGGAAGAGGGAGACCACCACGGTGTCGGAGGGGCCGGCCCTGAGGAGGGGGCCTTGAAGAGGGCCCTGGAGGAGGGGGTAATGTTACAGATCTGCCAGGCTCTTCTCTCACCCATTCACAACGCTCACTCTCCCCGGAATTCTAACCACCATCACCTGTTCATCATTACATCACCAGTCACCAGCACTATAAATCCACACACCACAACACCATCAGTTGTCCGAGCTCGTTGCTATGAAGTGGACTGATATCCTCAGCTCCTTGCTCTGCGATATTGCTTTGAAATACTTACCTAGTACTTACCTCTTGTTCTCCTTCGTCCTAGTGTTTCTCCAAGTTCCCCAGGATTCCTTGTAGTGTGTGGTGTGTGGCTGTCCTCCTGGCTGTCTATATTATCATTACTCACCTTGTTGATTATCTCCTGTTCCATCGATCATCCGCTGTGTAAATAAACCCCTTTATATTCACTTACCTCCTGTGTTGTGTCCGCTTCCATAACAGTATTCAAGTTTTGATCCCTGGACTGTTTTTGTTTATGATTGCCTGATTTTCTAGATTGCTCTTTTGCCTTGCCTCTGCCATTGTTGTTTGCTGTTAATGACCACACTCTCATTAAAGCCTGAATTTGGATCCCCATTTCATCGTCACGCCTCAATCTTTACAGTTATAGGTTGCCAAGTGCAAGTCACAAATGAATTAAAATTTGTATGATTTAGTGAGAAGCATGCATTTCATACAAGATCTGGCAAATGGACCACCTTGGATTATGTGATGATTCATATAATGAGGTTTGTGCCATACAAATTACAGTGTTTTAATATATGCGACTGTAACAAACACATCAAATATACCCAGTAGGATTTTTTTATAGAACGATTAAAATTGCAGGCGAAATACAGGAAAATATTTATACAGGATAGTAGTGGGATAGAATGGCACAATACGGGAGAATCCCAGGAAAAACAGGACGGTTGACTGGTATATCCTTGCAAAGTAAACAAAAATACCACAAAATATTATTCTCAGAATTGTTCATATAACCGAGGTCCAAAGGAATTTTTTAATGAATTTTTCATAAACTGCACATTAATGTCAATTACAAAACATTTTGTTTTAAGACCTGTTAGATAATATGGATATCAGCATGCAAAATTAGCTGTCTAAAACAGGTTTAGTAGATGTGGCTGTGCATACAATACTTTGAGGTTTCTAAGTACTGCGTTTGTATGTTTCTCGTAGTTCAGGTACTGGCAGATATTAACAAAGAGCTCTGCCAGACCAGCTGACTCAGACAGACTGTGTATTCATGTATGAACTAAATAATAAACAGATGGTAGTCACAGCAAGTTTAATGACAAAAGAAGCCAAAATTAAATGATAGTTCATTAGCAAGAAGATGCAATTTGCAGGTCAAATTGTAATGGTAACCTTTCACTGTGCAAATTGAAAATTAACCTTCGGGGCACTGAATCATTCACAGCTGAGGCTGCATGCACTAAAAAAAGACAACATTTCTTCACAATTTTTACAATGTGAAAGTAGGAGGTATCTCATAATGATGACAAATAATCATAATTATTGTCACAGAGCAATCTGTGAGTTCTCTCACTGCCTTACTAAAATCATATAGAAGAGAAAGAGTAAGACAGAAAAGGGAAGATAAAAATGGCTGAGCTATTAATTCTGTAATGAATAACCCTGTATAAATGCATGTTTACAAAGTATTGGTTTGATCGAAGAGAATTGAGCCTTGTCATATGCTGTCAGCAAAATAAGTGTCCTATTGTGACATACAAATAGGATGTTATCATTTGATCTTTCACACAAATATTACCAGGTAATTAGTGTTGTATAAGAGGCTTTATTAACAACACTGCTTCATAGGTTATTTAGTCATACATCCACTTAAGCGTAAAAAAACAAAACAAAACTGAACACTATCCAACTATGATAATTTCAGCTCCAAGAAAGCAGAAACAGAATCAAATAATCTTAGCAACTATATGAAAGAAAAAGAAAAAGGTGAACCTAGTACAAATGACCCATTATGATTAAAAATCAGGTTACGCTTTGGGGGGAAAATTTGTCATATAATATGCATTTATTTATTTATTTTCCCTTACTTGCTCCATTCCTCCCAAACGACTGGCTCAACGACTCATTTTTCCAAACCCCTCATTTGGATAACGTTAATCTTCGGTGATTGGTCCGATTGGTCTCGTTTTCTTTTCATTATAAATTAATACTTGATAAAGCAACATCTGTGAGCGCAGTGCTGCTTTGTGTGCAGTGTTACCGGGGAAACAGCTATTTTACCGCTCAAAGAGCGGCACCTAGTGGCAAAGAATGCATTTGCATTTTCATTCAGTCCAACGCCAAAAGAACAAGTGGGCAGTCCGGACAATATGCCAATGTTTCAATTTACACTGTGGAGTAGAATGTCTTTGTATTAAGAGATTTTGTATTTTACTGTTATTGAGTTAAAAGCACCAAATCTTCCTAAAAACAATATTATAGTGAGCATATAAGTTTTGTATGCTCACCATACATTCTGTGGTAGTTATGATTTAATGCAACTAATATCTTATCCAACTCACACCCGCTAAACATGTTAAAAATAATAATAACAATAATAATAATAAAACATTAGAGAACATGGTACATATGGTTATATTTTTGGGGTCCTAGAATGTTCCCAGAACATAGAGTGTTATTTTATAAGGCTTGTTTTGGATAGTCTGGGAGGTTTTCTTCCCAAAATATGTTAGTTTTTGGTTCCCAGGAGGTTAGATTTTGGTTTGTAGAACCTTAAATATTTTAATGTTCACAGAACATTAAACTAACGTTCCCAGAATGTTATTTTGTTGTTGTTGGTTTATTTTTGGTTTGCCAAGAAATTGAATGTTAGTTTTTGGTTTGTATAACATTACGTGTATTTATAATGTTCCCTTAAAGTTATTATGTTTCTCTTAGCTCTTTGCTCCAGTATTATTACCCCGCTGTACCTCAGTAACACAGACATCACATTCACAACCCAGTATAGTATAAGTGACATGGAAATAATCTGTGTGGACGCAGATTATAAAAAAAAAAAACATATCTCATTTTTTTGTTTAATTATTAAAAAATAATATGAGCATTTCAACTATCATATGTAAGAATACATAAAATTAAATCTGTCCATTATGGGGTACCCAGGTTTTACAGTTCTTCAGCACCACATAAAAATGACTTTAACACATGGTTTATAACATTTATTCACAGGTATAAAATAAAAGAATAAAAAATACTTTTTACTTGAAGTACCAAGCTAACAATTTTTGGTTCCCAGAATGTTCTCAGAACGTTGTAACTTACATTACTGAAAACACTTTTTGACCAGCAGATGCCGCCATACTTGTGGTGTGTCCAGCGCCTCGAAAAATCGCTTTGGGACGCAGTTAATTTGATTCAGAATTCCGAAAACGATAGTTTCTCGCACTACTGCCGTCAAACGCTATGCACCATAAAAGCTATGGATTGGTGAATAAATGATTGAGTGAGCCATTTCGGGAAGAGCGATTGGAGCACGTGATCTACATGAACCAGTTTGAGCTTCACATCTCCTCTCTTAATAAGAACATCTCTGGCTGCGCTCGATTCTCTTGTGACGTAACAGCTAGCACACTACGGTGTGCCGTTTGTGACCAAGAGCAGAACGCGCGAAGTGAGAGAATACGACCAACATTTCAGGTAAAGATGTTCAAATATAACTTTTATTGACAACTTGAACACAGATCTGGTGTTTAGAAGCGTGACATGTGCATGTTAGCGATGTTCCTGCCGCTTAGCAGAGCGCAATTTGAAGGATTTGTAAGTCACGTATAATGCGCTTTTGGGGCCTCTGTGCCGCCGTCGTTTTCAGTACTCAAACGAAAACCCGCCTTTCCTCTGTTTCAATTGGTCGAACGCAAGAAACTAGCCTTTTGACTGGACGAAAACAACGTCAGCAAAATAAAGAGTCACAAGCAATAGGAAGTAAAAAGTAAACTGTTTCATGTCAGAAAAAAACATGAACATAGCCGAAAGCACGATTTAAAGTTTAATATTCCTAATTAAACTTTTCCTGTCATCTTCTCGAAACAAAAATTTTCGGCCAAACAAAACTGTACAAGTGAAACTCGCTTTTGCTGTTCTATTGTTATAACACGCTAGTCTGAATTATTTATTTTAATTAATACCATCGTAATTAATACAGTACAATCGCAGCGATAATAAACCTATAACTGCAGTTACAGAAACAATATTTTGTTGTTATGAATATTTCAGCATAAATTACAATGCTCACTTATTAAAAGGTGCGTAGTTTATAATAAAACAGAAATTGAAGAGACATTGTAACTGGATTAAAATAGCACACTGAACACATACAATATCTAAAAGTTTTAAAGACTTGCATTTCAAACCTTAATCCCCATGGTCTTTCTCGCATGCAATCAAAGTTATTGATCTGCCAGAATCTTATGTGTTCTATAATTATTTTCTGATTTTAACATACACAAAAAGTGCCTAAAGAATACATTCATTCGAACATACACACAAAACGACTCTCAAACAGCTCCTGAGTACTAAATTAATTATTTGTCATTGCATTATGCATGTAAAATACACACAAGTATGTCAAAATCCATCTTGGATTAACATAAACACAATTGGTTATATCTTATTAAGGCTTATGGTTCTCATGCTCTCCTAATGAGCTGATTATCTGTGCATCCTCACTGAGTTGCTGTCAGCTGGCTGACCTTTCCATATAATGTTTATATTTAAAATATGATAGGAATTATATCACATAATGAAATCTGTTTATTGTTACTACTGTAAAGGTAAATTAAATTATTATAGTATTTCTTTCAGTGCTTTCAGAATCTTTACTTTATCATTTTTTCTGTATTTTTAAGTAATTTCAATGGCAGTATATTTATTGAACAAAAATAATAAAATACTTTGCTAAAGTGATTGTTTTTTAACAAGTATTAACTTACTAGTCAGTATTGTTCAAAATATATTACTTTAGCTAAAGTATTTGTATAATGCCCCTGCTGATGAGCCTTTTACCCATTATGTGACATAAAACACCCACCTTGCCATATATATATATATAATTTCATGTTCTCACCACATGTGAGAGACAGTGAACACATACACAGATGAGCACTTAGATATCACCAATTTACAACACATGATAAACCACACGACAAAAGAGAGATAAATAACACATAACTATGATAAAAGTGACAACTTCAGATTCCTAAACAAATCAAGACAATCTATTAAAAAATCAGATTGAAATGCATATAATATGAAAATACAAAACGATCAGAATAAAGAAGAGGATGAATATAATTCTTTGTTAAGACCATTAGGTAATGTATTCAAAGTATAAATGGATATTTGACAAGTAGGTAGTAAAAATAGCTTCTTCTTTTTTTGTAGAACACCGTTCTTCAAAAAGAAAGAAATATTTCCGTAGTGTGATTAGTCTGATGTTTGAGAAAATATAAAGGCTCACTAACTTTGTCAATTCTTTCTTTCTGGGGGGGGGACTCTTAAAGGGCTAGTTCACCCAGAAATAAAAAAAAATTCTATTGTTATTTACTTACCCTCATGCTGTCTACAAATACATCTAAATGTCAAGTAATAATCGTAATCAATAAAAACCCCAGAAAGTATTTTTGTCAATATCACACACCACTATCTAAGATGCATTTTTCCTACTCGCAGTTCAGAAGTGATTGCATTCACGTGGAGGGGATACAGAGTGCACACCATAAAAGCCCTGTTTAACTGTGATGATGGAGGAGAGAACCAGTGGTGTAACGGATGGGCACCCCCACATGTTGGGGGTTGCGTTAAAAAGCAAATGACCATGTATTGACTATAGCCAGAGATTGTGTCAAAAACAGTTATTGACTATATTAAGAGGATTTAGCATTTCTAATTAATGTAGGCCTGTTTCATTTTCATTTCCTGTTTTGTGTCCAGTGTATACAGACTTAAGCTGTTATGGTATGGTGCAACAACCGTCACGGTGTAAGCAAAATATAAACACTTAAAAGCAGGCACTTAAAGGTTTTAATAAATGTGTAATCATAAATAAAATGCTCAATTTTAGTATTTTGTTGAGAATAATTTGTAGGCAGTCATGTGGCTGCAGCAGTAGTGAGTAGTGAGCAGTAGTTTTGTGAGTCTCAAATTGATTAGATCCTTTTAGATGAACATAGTAAAAAAAGATGGCTTTCACCATAAATGGATTACATTCTGAGTTGTAAACAAACTGTTCTTCAAACAGATCACAGAATACAGAGGCAAAGCTGAGAGCCATTGTAGAGCCCACACTGACCCTGGAAATCTGCAGAAAAAAATCTAAACCAAACAAAAAATAGTTATGTGTCAAGCACAAGTTTGATAAGATCAATTAAACAAGCAGTGCTAAGGCCCGTTCACACCAAGAACGATAACTATAAAGATGACGATAAAGATGTAGTTCAAAAACTTATTAAAGATAACAGAGTCCACAACACAGGTATAATGATAAAGAATTCTGACTTCAGCAACCAAAAGTATGTTTTGTAAATAGTTGAAGTGTTTGCTATTGGCTGTTCAAATATGGAGTTTTGCGATCGCGCTGTGTAATCTATTGAAATGGATGGGTTTCACACCACAGTGCATTCTGCGTCCTGTGTGAAAGGTCCTTAACGTGCCGTGTGTGTCTGTGTGTGGACGCATGTGAGAGTCAATCGCGGCTTGTGCACTGCAAATAAAAGCGCTGTGTCTGTCACACGACTCTGTTCCCCTTTCGGACTTGAACTGATGGTAGAACAAAGGACATTATTAACTGTCTTTATATTTACTTTGAAAGCTGAACTTGTGATTATGGTAAGGGGCATTACATTTCCGACACGTGCTTGTGATTCTCAGCCAGTCACAATACACTGCGTCAGCTGGCCAATTAGAGCAGACTGTGCTTGTTGGAAGAAGGGTCTTTGTAGAAAACGAAAGAGAGGCTGGGCATAGAGGAAATACAATAATGTGCAGTATTTGAAAAATAATGTGTTTTTTAAAATATTAAAACATGTCAACATATTCTGTTCACAAAATAATTATCTTTTAAAATTTTCCTAATTTAATCTTTGATTCAAATTTCTCATAAGCTTAATGGATTTGATATAAAGAAAGAAGAATTAATTACTGTTTTTGTTTGAAGACTACATATAAATAGCTACCAAAATAAATGTTGGTAACTGCAGTTTGACTAAAAGTAAGGACTAAAAGACTGTTAAGCATTTTCGTTTCAAGATAAAGACTAAGACTAAATAAAAAATGTCTGCCATAATTAACACAGCATAGGAACACATAATTTAGAGTTGAATGTCATGTGTTGTCATCTCGGAATTACTACATGGCATGAAGGCTGCATAACTCTACTACAGAGATAACACTTGATGTGAATGTATGTCGCATTTTACAGAATATACATAGATATGGAGATGCCAGAACTGCAGCTGATAGAATGTGCACTGTAGAGTGATACTACTATATTTCCTTAAATAAACTATAAGTTAATAAACTATATTAACAGACTGTGAAGACATTTTAATCATCCATGATCAAAAATCATTTTATCGCACACCCATAACATAACATAATCAATCTCACACACACAAAGTAACACAACAAAATCACTTCACACTATTAAGCAGCTGTGTTATGAACATGTGAAACTGTATCACACATGCTTATAATGCCTACTTTTGGCCTGACAGTGGAAACGCGACTATTGTGCCTTTAACCTTTTAGCCTGCAACATTTGTCTCAAAATATATATTACGTTATTCTATCATTGATTGTATCATATCTCAAAAATTTGATTTTTACATGCTACATAAATCTACAACATTTTGAAAAAAAAAAAAATTAAATATTAGATCAAATTAGTGCAGAATCAACTTTGTGTTGCGGTCCTGCGCTCGTGTCAAGTATCTGACAAATTTCTGCATGCATATTCAAACATGATTGTTGAGGAAAATGCTGAAGTAAATTTTGGTATCATCTAGTGGTTTAAAAGTGATTGAAATCAAATGCACATTTACCCTGTTGCACCTTTATTCTTGTTGTATCCTACATATCACTGCCGGCAAAGGTCTCAAACCCTTTTCCTGGAGCCATCATGCAGATGAGGCAGGCAAGCAACAGTATTTGTAACTTTTACAATAACTGTGCGTGTCCACTAGCGTGGAGCAAACATTTTCAATTATTTCATATGGGAGTTCAGCTTCACATACCAGGATGTGTCTGTAGCAAGTTTGTTTAATCCAAAGATTTTTCAACATCCGACCAATATATTAAACACAATACATGTGGAGCAATGCAAGCTTTCTTACCGAATGCCCAAGTAAAGTTAGTTTGTCTATTTAGTAAACTAGTATAAACCCAGAAAGTATAAACAATAAAAGCATCTAAACTCCAATATTCAATATGTATATAACATTAGAAAAAGTGTCAAATGTGAAACAATATGAGTAATATACTAAATCCAGTATAAACTTCAGAAAAAGACCCAAACCAGAAGCGGTTAATTTTTATTTCAGTTATTAGTCATCTTGAGGCCCCATTGTAGGGCACTGTTTGCGAACCACTTCTCTAGATAGAATGTAAAAAGACTAATGAATCCAACAACAGAGTACAAATGAATCTTAACAGACTACCCCATCTTGAGGCAGGCTCTTTAGAAGATAACAACTTAAAATACATGGCACAAAAATGTGACACAGTGTGTCAAGTCAGTAATAGTGAAAATAGTGTGCACTCTTATAAATACAGTGATCTGAAGGCAGTGCAAAAAGACTATTGATTATCGAGTCTTCAACAAGAAACTGTACAAAATCATAATCTGATTCAGCAGCCACTGAAAACTAAATCCTGCGATATTTTTTTTTCTTAAGAAAAATAGTTGCTCTTAAAAAAATACAGAAGAACACTTTTTTTCTAAAATAGCAGAAACATCATTAAAACATTTAGGCTACTTGATAAAATTCTTTAGAAGATTTTCTTTCTACCCAAGGGTCTAAGATTGAGTCGGTAACAATTTGTATTGTTGTATCCATACCTTTTCCCTCATTTATTTGACCTTGTATACTTATTTATGTTAATATTATTTTCTTTTTTTTTCACAGCGTTCTTTTCACAGAAAGGTCTTCTATTGATCCTTTAAATGAAGTTTAGTTAATATTCCTTGTGAACCATCAGCAACATGGACAATCCAAAACGGAAATTAAGATCTGGAAAGGAGATTTCAAAGGACCAGGGTCAACCTAAGACAAAGGCCAATGATACTAGCACAGAAGATGTTTCATCTGCACCCAAAAGTGTTAAATCATCTGGCAATTCAGGATGTATAAATATTGTAGAAGTAAGTGAACATGCTGGGACAGCTACAGTGGAGGATGCATCCAGAACCATACAGTCTAATGAACATGGCTCTCAAGAAACAACTGATGCTTTGGTTTGTTCTTTTTGCAATTTTTTTGCAAAAACTCAAACTGCACTGAAAATTCACTCAACAAGGAAACACTCTCATAAAGGAGGCTTACAAAATGACAGAGTGTCTGACACAGTTATTGCACCAGGGTTAATTCTATTGCAGAACACACAACAATTACAAGAAAGTAAAAACCAAACACACCTTTCAGAGCTGCAACTAGACAGTACTTCCGTGTCTCTGTCAGAGGAAAACAAACAATCAGATACCCACATGGTTCAAACAGTGAGTGAACATACACATCAGCTCCTTGTAGATGAGGTTGTAATATCTGAGAAGGTTGTTGATGCTTCTGAGGATGGAAGAACAAGTCCCACTCAGATGTTGCTGGAAATAGTTGAGCCCACTTCATGTAGGTGTCAGGATGGTGAAGACACAAATGAGACCTGTGAAGATGGTGATGATTTGCAAGCAGGCTGCAGTTTTCATTTGGAAAGTAAACTGAAAACCAATAAAAACGATAGCTTTATTGGACATGATGAGAATCATAAAAGTCTAAGGCATTCGAAGCCTAATGCATTGCATGAAGTCATAGATGGGCACAGTCCAGACACGAATATTAAGAGGCAAGATAACAAAAAACAAAATGTCTGTAGCTATTCTTGTGTTACAAAGTGTGATCATGAGAAGCAGTGCATGAGCAGTATGCCCAACCAAAAGATGTTGGAGAATCGGGATTCATTAAAGACAGAGATGACACCACAAGAATCACCACTGACACATCCGAATGAAGACAAGGCTCAACATCAATGTGACAAGTGCACCTTCACAGCCAACAGCTCTGTAATGTTAGCACAGCACATTAAAACGCACCATCCAGTGGAGCACCGTTTCCACTGCAGTGCCTGCCATTACTACACCACCACAAAAAAGGCCATGGAGGTTCATCTGTCAGAAGAAGTCCACCAACAGGCAGCCAAAGAGAAGGACATTAGCCCTTTATTTAAAGACTGTGTTGAAAAAATCCTTGTGATTCTTTCGGATCAAAGGGAGGATGAAGACATAAATGAAAGTGACACTCAAGAAGAGTGCTCTAAAGAAGCTGAGAGGGTTCAGGAAATAGAATATATCCTACCAGAGCCAACCGAAGCTGTAAGGAAAAGCTCTGTTCACAAACGAAAGCGAGGCAGACCGAAGACATCTAATGTGACTGTTTGTAGTCATTGTGGGCTTGTTGCTTCCAATGCCACCAACCTCAGTGTCCATATACGACGTAGGCACAGTCGGTTGTACAGCTTTGTTTGTAAGCTGTGCAACTATTACTGTGTAACCAAGGGTGACATGGACCGCCACTGTGAAACTAAAAAACACATCAATAAAATGGAAGCCGCTGGAAGTGAAGGCCGTGGTGTAGTTCTGCTGGATGCTGAGCAGCCAAGTCAAGCAAAGATAAATGAGGCAGAAATGGGTGACAAAGTATCAGTGATTGAGACACCTATTGATGAAGAGGACAAAAACAACTCAAGTGTACCATGTAAGAAAAGCAAGTATGACCTGAGTAATATCTGTACTGAGTGTGACTTTGTTGCTCATTCAACTCCGTCTCTGGCTCTCCATGTGCGACGCAAACACACAAAAGACTTTGAGTTTGTTTGTTTAGCATGCAGCTACTACACAGTAACCCGTAGAGAGATGTTTAGACATATGGCAACAGAAAAACACAAGCAAAAACGTGAGTGTTACCTGAAAAAACAGAACCAACGCTCAAACACTGTTCAGGCATCTGTGACCATGAAGTCCACCGTTGAAGAACCAGAGACAATAACAGAATCAGAAGTCTTCCACGACAGTACTGTTTTGACATCTTCAAGCACCACAACTAAAGATGAAGATGACTCAGCAAAGACAGGTGAAGAGAATTGTACAAATGAAGATGAAGCAATACAATCTGCTGAAAAGAGTACTTCTGTAGACAATGAAGAATCCTCAACTAATCCAGCTGAATCAAACGTGTCTGACATGGTCCAGTCAATGACGATAGCAAAAGATGCAATGCTGGAGGACATGAATGAGGAAAATTTATTCGAAGACGAAATTACTGATATGGGAGATGACAGTCCCTCCAGTGAGAAACACATTAGTGCGATACAGTTTGATGCATGCATCTATCCCTTAAAAACATTAGCAGATCACAAGCAAGCATCACATGATGAAGAACAAACTATAGGTGTATTAAACCAGCAGGGCATCAAAAAGCCTAAATCACTGGTTGGACCTGAGACCAAGACTACCAAACCAATTCCACGTATCCGTTGTGAGGACTGTGGTTTTTTGGCAGATGGCTTAAGTGGACTAAATGTTCATATCTCCATGAAGCATCCATCAAAGGAGAAACATTTCCATTGCTTGCTGTGTGGAAAGTCCTTCTACACAGAGAGTAACCTACAGCAGCACTTAAGCAGTGCAGCACATATGCGCAATGAGCATGGAAGCACCGAAGATCTTCCAGAAGGAGGTGCCAGCTTTAAATGTGTCCGATGCAGTGAGCCCTGCCAAACGGAGCAGGAACTGTTCGTGCATATCAAAGAGAAACATGAGGAACTGCTGAGAGAAGTGAACAAATATGTGCTGGAGGACACAGAGCAGATCAACCGAGAGCGGCAGGAAAACCAGGGCAATGTGTGCAAGTACTGTGGCAAAGTATGCAAAAGCAGCAACTCCATGGCTTTCCTGGCTCACATTCGCACACACACAGGTATGTCTTCCTATCTTTACCATTAGATATTTGCATAAAACCTCTTTTGAATTACAGTTTAGAATGTTCTGTTTGTGAGCCTTTAACCATAAAAATATTTACAAGCAGCATAGTACATTTAATTACTTTTGGTAATTATTTGCTTGATAAACTCTTGTACACATGTGTAGCTACATGTAAATATAGGTGTTTTTAATATTCTGATTTGTACACAAAGTTACAAGTGAAAAGTGCGTTTTACAATTTACCAAGCTTAGCTGATTTTATCAGCATAGTCTGTACAGAACTGATCTGAGGTTGTTCCCATCAGCCACACATCATACATTATTGTCCAGAGAGAGCATACTGTTTAATAGCATCAACATAAAGAGAATAAAAACAAATTTAAGAGCTATTGTTGTATTCTTACACACACTGAGGTTTAATGGAGAAGGGCTTTGGTTAGAGTAGTGACCAAGAACCTGATGGTCACTCTAGTTGAGCTTCCATATGTGGAGAAACAGAAGGACAAACATCATTGCAACACTCAATCAATAATTATAATAATCAATAATTAAAAACTGCTAGACAGGCTGGGCATTAACAGTACTGAGAAGTAAAAGAAATAATGCATCTTTTAATTACAAGATTATTTCTAAATTAAGAATTAAGAAAGATGTCTCTAATTGAAAATATAGTTTTGTTTCAGATTGAACACTGTTAAGCTCTAGTCTTTGACTAATGAATTACATATCTAAATACATTTACCTTTTTTCTTTTTATTCTATTGTTCTAACCAGTAACATTAAGCAGACCTCAGAACTCTGAAACCATAATGAAAAAACAAATTCTTCAGAATGAACCATAAAGCATTGTAAAGCATGTCGTTTTTAGTCTCTGATGTTATACATCAGATAAGAACAAATGTAGTTTTACTAACTTTACTAAAGGTACAAACATCATCCTATAAATGTTAGAATTAAAAACAATACAGGGTTAGTGTAACCCTGGGGTATTGTAAGGAGAACTGCAAAGTGTTTGATGAAAACGTAATAAATTAACCAATAAATTTAAATGAATGTAAAATTAAAATAAATAAATAGAGCTGCACAATTAATAATAATAATAAAAAACTTCAGCGCTTGGACCCCTAATAATGTTCCGCTGTAGAAGATAATGTGAACAAAAGTTATGCCACCTTATTGTAAGTTTAATAGGTCCCAGTGTGCTTTTGGTGTTTAACCTCTACTTGTTGCAAATTACTGTATATCTAAAATAAGAATAATAATATTTGTGCCTGATTATTTACTAGTTCTTCACTGATGTAATTTATTGATGTAGATATAGGTCTTTTCTGATACATGTCAAGTGATACATGTTTTACAATTTATTTATAAATTCTGAACTGAAAATAATTTACTCACCCTTTTGTCAATATGATAAAGTATTTTTATTTATTTTATTTTTTATTTTTTCCTTCTCTCTAAAGGATCTAAACCGTTCATGTGCAAAATCTGTAATTTTGCTACCGCTCAGCTTGGTGATGCCCGCAACCATGTTAAGAGACATCTAGGCATGAGAGAGTACAAGTGTCACATCTGTGGGTGAGTTCAAGAGAGCATCGTTTTTTACTATAACTATGTCAGCTTAATGTTTAACTTCAGTCATTCTTAATTCCAGTCCAGACCACCCCCACCTATCACCACTCTATATAATAGCCTAAACAGTACAATTTTGAATTGAGTTTATGGTAATTGCCTAGATTTTTTTTAGACTCGTGTTGTGTTGTTTGGTGCACAGTATTAATATTTGACAACTTTAAAATGTATGTTGTGCAACTAGGTATTTTTTCCCAACAGCCAGGATGGGGTGTGAGCATAGTGCTGTCTTTAGATTGTTGTAGGCTTCCTTGACGTTCTCAGTCCATATCACCATTGTGGAGTATCTCAGTATTTAGGTCTGTAAAAAAATATGACCATGCTATTAATCACAAATCTTCTATGGTAGTTGGAAAGGAAATAAAATGGTAGTTGTCTGTGGAAAGATTTTACTTCTGTGCTGGGCCTAGGCCACTGTTGAATGGCTTGAACTTTAGCTTCCTGGGGTTTAGCTAGGCCTCCTCCAGTGGTGTATCCAGATGTCTCATCATAGCCAATCTTGTTTTTTTTTCCCATTTGCATTTGAATTTGCTGTCAACTCTGCTTCTTGAAGTATTATACTCTCTGTATCAAGCTTAAAACACTTTCCCAGGCTGCTGACTAGCACCTGGCCCAGCAACCTCTGCAAGATGGCGGGCACAATTCAAGTCGATGCAGCCCCTCTGGAGTTGCAAAGGGCATATTCTCTTTAGACTTTGGGACAGAGGCACCAGCCAATACCCTTTGAGATCCCATGTTGTGGGCTGTACTCAGTCGGGTAATGGACACCACTACAATGGGGCTAGACCAGGTGCTTTGGAATTCCACTATGCTCCTGTATTTTGCTCACACTTCTTTAATAGCCTTTCTCTGAGCCTCTGATATTCAGTGCTGGTTCATAGTTTTACCTGGTTGTGAATTCCATGCTGGATCATCAAAGTGAACCCTTGAACAGAGCAAAAGACATCCTGGTTGTAATCCACTAGCTCCATCACCTCCTGTCTCTTCTCACTTTCATTGCTCACTTTGACTTTGTCTAATGGGGTCACCTGTATTGTCTAAGAGGAAGACAACTCAACAGTTCTTCTTTAGTGTGCCACATTTCGAAAGGTACACATGGTAAATTTGACCTGGCTTTCTCTTTCTAAGTTGTCTGACCTGGTAATTACCCACCTAACCTCTGTAATAAATCAAAAATGGCCTCTGACAGGAACGCAAAACCCTATCTGGAAAGCCAAATCCTCTACAACATTAAAGAGACTGTTAAAAAAAATAATCTAATCTCTAGTGATGAATCGGCTGTTAATAATAGGAATGCCAATATAGCCAATATGTTAATAATAGGCATGCTATAAGCACTAGGTAATAATGAGAATTGGTCCCTATACTGAAGTGTTACTTTTATTTTATGTAGATAAATTAAATAAGTAAACCGCAACTGCCTGTCGTAGTTAGTACAGTGCAGCTTAAGGGGCTACATTAATTGACAATTAATCTTTACCTGAGAGCCTCAGTTCACTCTGACATTAAGAGAAAACACCATTGAAGTTTGGCTTGTGGTTTTTGCATGCCTGAGCAGTATACATGCATCCACTCATCAGATTTTTGCTTTGGAGCATAGTGGGCGATTGATTTCTTCTCCACAAAGCTGGGTCCGAATAAAGATTCAGACACAAAGTTGACAGCCATGTTTTCCTGCGAATCCGTGAGTATCAGGCTGGAAGTGAACACTCCGCCACTCCAAACACTCTGAGGAGCTGACGGACCCTTTTTTGGCCAGAAACCACTCAACTGCCTCCTTCGTCCTCACTACTCTCCAACTTGAATGTGTATGTGGCTGCTATTGCAGCACATCACAAAGCAGTGGACGGCTGGTCCCTGGGAAAGCACCATCTAGTTTTCAGGTACCTGTGGGGTGCCAGAAAATTTAATTCTCTTAGGCCACCCCTGGTGCCCTCCTGGGATCTCTCTACTGTCCTGACTGGCCTTCAAAGAGATCAGTTAGAGACGATGGACTCAGTTGAGCTTAAGTTCCTGTCTGCTAAGCTCCTGACCTCGTACCACTACCAGTAGACACAGAGTGTAGCCTCCTCCTATACGCTGGTGCACAGCATCTCTCTGGCAGACATTTTTAGAGCTGCGGGCTGGGCGACACCAAACACCTTCATGAGATTCTACAGTGTCTGCTAGTCATGATCCTAGTCATGCCATGTAGACAGAGAAGAGAATTGGTCTTTCTTGTCTCCTCCGCATAAAACCTGATGGGTGGATGCACCTGTCGCCTATTTATACCTGGTATGCACAGGAAGTGGCTCAGGCATGCAAAATCCACTAGCCAAATTTCACTAGCCAAAGTCACGACATAACATCTATGTTCCCTTTCAGTCAGTCATTACGGCGTTATGTCTACTGATGTAATGGGGTCCAACTCGGGAGCCCCAATCACCTCTGAGCTTAAAAGAAAAGGCCAATGAGAATTGGCGAGTGGATTCTGCATGTCAATCCACTTCCCCCTACATATGGCCATGCTAAGGTCACAACTCTCATTTATTATTAGGCTTCCCTCTGGCTCTACCCAGCCAAGTTTGGCGGGTCGTAAAGACTCCTCGGCTGTGTTGTTTAGGGACAATGGTGACCTGAGGGTTATGGTCAGGAATGCTCCATCGGGCCAGTCCCCACGGATGTCTTGCCCCTTACAGCATGGCCCCATTGAGCTTCCACAAGAATTTCTTTTGGGGCTCCAGAGGAAGATAGGATGTCTATCGCTGCATCAGAGGAGGGGCTATTGTCTTCAGAAGCCGCGGCGGCTGTTCAGTCGGAGTCTGAGGCTGAGTTGATGGCCATGCTCCCTCGGGCATCCAAGAGCATTGGGTTGGAGGTAATTTCTCCACCTTCTTCTGAACCCTCGCAGCTTGACAATTGGTATCTGGGCTTCAGACATGACTCTCAGCCTCAGTGCAAGGTCTTCCCCTTCAGGCTGCCCCTGCCTCACCGCAGCCAGTGCTTAACTGCCTTAATTTGTTCAGGGTCAGCATTACCACAGAGTGTCTCCATCTCTTCAGTCTTCAGTCTGCATTACTATGGGCAGGTGTGGCATTAGGACAGGTGTCGAGGCATGTTGTAGTCAACACAGATGCCTCCAAGACAGGCTGAGATGCTGTATGCAACAGGTCAAGCAGCCTCGGGCTCCTGGACCTCAACTGCCTCGACTGCCATCAATTGCCTCGAGTTGCTTGCATTACTGCTTGTTCAGTTTCTGCATTTCTTCAGGGCAAACATGTACTTGTTCATAGCAATGGTAGATTACATCAACCACCAGGGAGGTGTATGTTCCCGTTGCATTTCGCAACTCGCCCACCATCTCCTCCTCTGGAGTCGGTCACAGCTCAAGTAACTAGGCACAGACCCTGTGCAAGATCAGGGAGGATGAAAAGCAGGTTTTGATGCTTTCCTTTCTTTGCAGGAAAAGTTGGATCTGTTCCCCTCCACTTTAAAGGTGTATGTCACTGCTATTGCAGCACACCACGATGCAGTGGATGGTTCGTCCTTGGGTAAGCATCACCTGATCGTCAGGTTCCTGAGAGGTGTAAGGAGGCTAAATCCTCCTAAGTCGCATCTCACCCCCCTCTTGGGATTTGTCCATGGTTCCTTTAACCTCTTGATTCAGTCGAGCTGAAATATCTATGTCTTAAGATTTTGTTCCTGATCGCGCACACTTCTATCAAAAAGATGGGGATCCTGCAGGCATTCTCAGTCAGCAAATCGTGCCTAGAATTTGGTCTAGATGATTCTCACGTTACCTTGAGACCCCAGCCTGGTTATGTGCCCAAGGTTCCCACCACTGCCTTTCGAGACCAGGTGGTGAACCTGCAAGCACTGCCCTCTGAGGAGGCAGTTTGACCCAGCCCTTGCATTGCCCATGTTCGCGCTTTGCGCATTTAAGTGGAATGCACCCTGAGTTTCAGAAACTCTGAGCAGCTCTTTGTCTGCTTTGGGTGACAACAGAGTTCATTGTGTGGTGGAAGCCATCACCTTGGTGAACCAGTCCCAAGGTGAGCCATGCCCCCTGGGAGTTAGAGCTCGTTGGGTGACACCTAACACCTTCACAAGATTTTACAATTTGTGTGTTGAGCCTGTGTCCTCCCATCAGTGGGGTAACATCAGGTAATTGGCGGGAGACTGGCTCGGGGGCTGCTTTCAGTGCCATTCCCCATGGATCCGTGTGCCTTCCCAGTTGTTCCCCTTGTGAACTCTGGTCTAGAGGTCTTCACGGGTCCAAAAATTCGTACCCGAATCCGAAGAGACCTGTAAATGTGCTGGACGGAACCGACCTGGACCCGTATTTTATTTTAAAGTGGTTCCCGAACCGGTGAAGACCCGAGAAATACCTTAAATGTACTACTTGGACACGAACCAGGCTGTGAAGACACAGACCCGACTGTACCCGATCGGCACATATTGCACAGCAAACTGCTATTAACAACTATAAATAAGTTGCGAAGGGAAAAAAAACAACTCTTTGGCGTAACTACTGTTACTAGCTTTCTCCCTGACTTGTGCGATGCGTACAAACCTCCTTGGCATCAAATTCACATCCATGTTAGGCTGTTCTTCTCTCTTGCCGACAGAAAGGCCCTTCTTAATCCACTATTCCAGCTTTAATTGTCTACTCACGGTCACGGTCGGTGACGAATGACTAATGCAATACTTTTTTTCTCCATCTTAAGTCAACTTCAACTGTTTACCCTTTTGAACTACAAAAACGATACCTTTTGTAGGTTGTAAAAGACTCGGCGCAATTATTTATTTATTTATTTATTTAAAAAACGCACAGAATAATGCGGTAAACTTTACTTCGTGCATGTTCAATGTCTCTTCTCCAGTAAGATAAAACAATACAAAACATATATTTAGAGCTCCACCTATGGCACCTAGTGGTCAACTTATGAAACTTAAAGGAATTCATGCATATAGCACGAGACTTAAGTAGCTTATTCTGATAAGAGTGTATTGTTTCTATCATCACTGTGCTCTCTGAGCCGAGCCTGACCAAAATGTTAAATATAACAAGATAGTTCTTTCATATTATAATAAACACGTAAGAAAAAAATGCAATGCGTACTATGGCAGAGTAAAAGTCCTGGTTGCCATAAACACATTTCATGCTCGTGAGACTGCACGTTATTTTAATGCAAAGTGCCGATCGGTGTTTTCCGATCGACTCAGGTATTACACACAGTGTTAAACTGACCCGAGACCCGAAGTAATAGATGTGGACCCGACCCAGACCCGGCTAACCATTTAAAATATATCGGGTCTCGGGTCCTCTGTGAAGAGCTCTACTCTGGTCCTCCGTTGCCTCACAGTTTGGACTAGTCAGAGTAGTCTTTTACTGTTTCCAGTAGTGGAATTCCTTCATCCCTCTTGACATTATGTCTCAGTATTCCATGGTTTTTTCCACCATGTTACTTAAAAAAAAAGTTCCACCTGACCTTCTCGTCATTGTACTCCGCCCCCTAACATTTGCTTCAGGACTACTGTCACCCTTGGTATGCCCGGTTATCTGGCTTACAGGGTGTTGGGAAGGTTACGCATTGAGCTCACTTTTTCCTGATATGCTTGCCTGTTAGCATTGTGGCCTCAATTTTCATAGCGTTGTTTAGGTTGTGGCATTTTCCATAGGGACCCCATAACATCAGTCGATTTTCAAATTTCATAGTGACTGACTGAAAGGGAATGTCTTGGTTACGTATGTAACCCTCGTTCCCTGAACTGCCTAAAATGCCAGGATTCTTCTCGGCTACTCAGAACAAACCTGAATGAGTGGATGCACGCTGCCATCTTATATACCTGTATGTACTGGTACTGTACTGGTACTGGTACTGTACTGTAATGCGCTGGTACATAATCCTTACAGAGTATAACTGGGATTAATGTAAAAGCTGTGCTGTTAAACGATAGAGGCTGTTAAAAGTATCTGTCTTCAACAATGCTTAATTTGTGCTGTTTTTGAAAATACAGTTTGACAATTTTCAATTACTGATTTAATCTGTTCATCATTTGCTTATTTATTCCTTCACTTAAAATAGGAAGGATGCTGTTTTAAGTATATATTTGGAAATGTGAGAAGGACAAAGCCTTCTTTACATAATACATAATAGTTATGATAGCAACCAAATATTAAACAGCATCTAACAATTTACTCATAGAATTGAGTCATGCCAAATGAGAAATATGCAAGCCCATCACAAAGTTCAGTTTCATTTTAAGTAAGTTTGTTTTAGGCTTAGTATTTGAAATAAATATTGTTTATTATAAATGGCACTAAAATGTATTATTTTATACATATATTAAGGGGTGTAATGGTATGTACCAAAAGTGTGATTAAGGTGTGTACATGTCTATACTGCAGTACACTTCCATAATGCTACTAAAATAGTATGTCTTAATCCAATTTGTGTTTACTTCGAGTATGACTTTAGCCGAATTAAGGTATTCACAAATCGATATGTGGTAGATTCATAATCAGTATATTGTCTTTATCATGTTAATATCAGAATATTGTTGTCTATGTAAATGTACTGCGTATGAACAAACTAATAAACTACATTTACTACAAGCGCTATATTCACCTGTGTCTCTAGCTGTTTATATTTGGTATAGCACAATCTATCAGACCTAACTTGATGACACTTTTAATCATCACTAACCATTTCATATAATCCCTTAATGCAGTAAAAAAAATGCAGTTTTGTGCTAAAACCTTTTTCCAAGTGAACATCAGAATTTAAATTGAAAATTTGTGACCGCACAGATTGCTTGGCTTATGATTAATCCTTTTTGATTTGTGCTGTTGCATAAATCACATTCTAAGTGAGAATAAAAATATTGTTGATCAATATGTAAAGCTCAATTGACACCAGCTAAGAAGATGCCTTAAAGACAGTTTTATGGCAGTAATTGCTGGATTTGATAATATTTGTATTTATACTTGGATACTTTTTGTTCTCTAGTACTATTCATGGAAGGATTGCAAAATTTAAATGTATTATACATATATTTAGAAACACAGAAACATAAAAAGTATTTCTTGCACCCTCAGAATTCAAATGTTCAAATAGTTGCATCTCAACCAAATATTATCCTATCCTATCAAATCACACATCAATGGAAAGCTTATTTATTCAGCTTTTATAGATATAAATCTCAATTTTGACTGGTTTTGTGGTTCAGGATCACATATATTATGTAAACAAAAACTTTTGGAGGTGATGCTGGATCACGAATGATTTGCGCGAACATAGACATATTTAGGTAGATCGGGGGGTGCATTCCCTTCAAAAACAAAAGTAGTTCACTGCATCTTCAGCAGCTCAGATGCTGTAAATGAATGACAATTGCTGATTTTATTATTACATCCAACAACACAGCACCTCAATCACTTAGGAGAAATTCTTGTTTACACCTGCTCAGGCATTGAAACAGCTTACTCAGGGCAGGTCTGTGCTAGAACAGCAATGTCAGTTAACAATCACGGGAGCGACCTGGGACTGTGAAAAAAATAAATAAAACACTGGGTGGATTTTTTGATCATTACAGGGTTGTGTAGACACATTTCAGTTTAAACAACATGGAAAGGTCAATTTTGCATCCGATGACCCCTTTAATATCTGTAAAATAAGTAAATTAGCCTATTTTGTTTAAATGAAGTGATGTAAAAAAAAAAATAACAAAAATAAAATAAATAGTATACCCTATATTAAATTCAACTTGTACAAAACCTATAATGTTCTAGTAGCTACTTAGTATGTCCTTCCTAATTGTAAGTATACTGCTCTTACCCTTACCCTTTTTTGATATTGAGTGTGCAAGTTTATGACAAAAATTATCACATCTTTCTCCTGAAGGATGATCTTAAATGTCCTGATCTTTGATGGGGAGTGCTACAAAATATTGCATCTTTGTTATGTGGGTAGCACAGCTGCCTCTTAACAATACAGTCTCCAGTTGAGTCTTTCCGTGTGGAGTCCTGTGTGCTTGTTCTCCTTGTTTCCTCCAAGTATTCTTCTTCTCCCTATAGTCCAAAAACTAGCAGGTTAGGTGATTTGGGGACTCAAAAATTGCCACACAAATGTGCCCTTTAAGGCTGCATGTTTTTCAGCGCAGTAGCACACAATTCGTCATGCATGAGCACTGCTCCCTGCAGGCACGCTTCTTAGCATTTAAATAAATTTGTTAATTTTGTCAGTAGCTAGGCCAGATTAGACTGCTCTTGGCCACTCCAGCTTGGAAATGGTTTGTCTTGAATCAGTATTTAAATATGTCTGGACTTATCAATTATTACATTTTTCATTAAACAGATCTTTCATAACCATAATTTTTTTTAACTGATTCGGAGTAAATAAAATAGCCCCAATAAAATGTGAAAAACAATAACACGTTGTCTAAAAATCTATTTACACATGACAAAATTAGTTTTATTAAAGAGTGATACCTAGAAAAGCTAGAAAATGCATCAAGTGACAATAAATACAGTATGAACAGAAACAGAAAACAGTAACAGTAACAAAAAAGGATCATAATCGGCATCATTTACTCATGATGCATAGCATTGAGCAGCATATTATCAACATTGTGAGAAATGCACAAAATGTTTTCTCTGTATCTATTTGAGATGCCTTCTGTTTTAAGCACGTTTGGATGGCTTCTGTTTCTAAAAGCTTGCCAAGATTTCTCAACAATAATTTGGGCAACAACAAAAAAAAAAGTGGGCAATTATTCTGGACATTAACCAGACAAAAGATCTGCTCTCTAATTTTATGTAGTAATTACTTCTATTTGACAAACCCACAAGTTGTCCCTGTGCCTAGACTTTGGACTTTTTAAAATAAAAACACACTTAGAGAAATTAAGCTATTTTGGATTTGGAATTGGATTTTTCATTTTATATTATTGACTCAAATTTAAATATTTCAGGTCTTCCATGACCGCTGTCTTGCTGGTGAATTATGCATAAGACGACAAGAGTGTAATCATTTTCTGGTTGTGGTTTTTACCATTTTACAACACGTTTTAGATTGTGTCATTCAGATTAAATCATCAGCAATCAAATGCAAATAACAAACATGTAAAAATACTTTTAATAGCAGAGCCATGAATATTTTATTGCATTGTGATGGTACACACACACACAGTGCTTAGCTTGTTCATGTTTTATGTGCTCTGCCGCTTGTTAAAATTGTTTTTTTTCGGAGAGAGTTTCACAGAGCCACTTCAGTCATCATGAGAGAGGTTCACAGAGAAACTGAAGTCTCCAGCTTTTGTACTCGTCATGACTTAGAATGCAACATGACTGCCCCCTACTGGCTATGTCTTTCCTTCCCATTTTCCCACTTCCATTTCCTTCCCTTTCTCATTTGTTTAAAGTATCATGAGAGTATTGTACCATTAGATCAGTATTGTGTACATAACAAAAGTGGATGTCATGACATGATTTTGGCATGAGATGTCAGGATAAATTCCAGCAATCCCACAAATTATAAAGAGAATGGATGGATATGCAGATATTTCTTTTTATTCTAGTACCAGACAAGGGCAGTATAAATAGTTTGTTTGGCACAGGCAGTAGTAGTAGACTTCTTTCAGTAGTATCACATGTCTGGATGGCAGTATGCATATGGAAATTACAGTGCCCTCCACTAATATTGGCACCCTTGGTAAATCTGAGCAAAGGTGGCTGTGAAAATAAATCTGCATTG
>JAUMHE010000264.1:64341-95623 GCA_032359235.1 Enteromius mattozi
GTGCTATCTGTCACTGTTAAAATAAACCTACCATTAAAATGATACTGTTCTGAGACTTTTCATTTCTTTGTCATTGGCAAACTTACAAAATCAGCAAGGGGTCAAATAATTTTTTCCTCCACTGTATTGGTCCTGTCTTGGTAGTAATGGCAAATGTGCTGGTCAGGAACTGCTGATAACATAACTGTTACTTACTTCTTCCTGGATGCAGCCATATCGGTGTGACCAGTGTCCTATGTCCTTCAATGTGGAGTACAATCTTGGCCTTCATAAATCCACTCACACTACCAGTGAACCCAAATGCCCAATATGCAATAAGAAGTTCTCAAGAGTGGCCAGTCTGAAGGCTCATGTCGTTATACACGAAAAAGAAGAGGTCAGACAACTTTCTTTAAATCCACTGGACATTTATTGTTTATGGTTAATTGCATATTTGGTTTTTGTCTAAAAGTAAAGACATAAGTTTGATTCCAGTCCAGTTCATTTAGAATGAAAATTCTACTTGTCGTTCAGTCTTTTTTTCTATTATATTTAGCAATATTATGCTTTGTGTTGTCAGAACTTCCTGTGCACTGAGTGTGGAGATGAATTCATTCTTCAGAGTCAGCTTTCTTTGCATCTTGAGGAACATAAGCAAGAACTCAGTGGAACAAAGTCACACACTTGCAAGACCTGCAGCAAAGAGTTCTCGACACAAAACCTGCTGAAAGAACATTTGAAAAGTCATGCCAAGATCAGGTGGGATTACATGGTGATTACTGTTGAATAAATGATGTCTTCAGCTGAAGGGTGTAGACAAAAATAAAAACACTGTCGTCATTTACATTTGTATTTTTAAGGAGATGTTTAACCAAAGTTTCACACAGCACTTCAGCATGCCACCACAGTTGATCTAGTCAAAAGAAAAGATTTGGTCACTATAAGAGGCAATCAAATAAACCAGGTTAACATTTCCCAGAAACTATCTTTGTGTTCCATGAAATATGTGTCCCATATTTATTTTGGTGTCCATATTAACCTTTTCAAACTGTACTTCCATTGCATTGGCCATCACTTTTATTTTTCCCACTCAAGTTGCAAAAGATTTTTAGATGGGATGCTGCTCAATCTCTGTATGTTCAGATTAGCCCTCAAATACAGAACATGAATCTTAAAATCGTAAAAGATTTTTAATTTTTTTAGGAAAAACAGATTTAGGAAAAATTATGTCATATCCTAAAAACGCATAAATCTTTTTATATGAACTTAAGATCCTGCAGAGTTTAGCCCTAACCCTAATCAAACTTACCTGAGCATGCTAATTGATGTCTTCAGGATCATTAGAAAATCATAGGTAGGTGAGTTTAGCTGGGTTCACTTCATGTTGTAATTATGGTCATTCCAAGATGACAACTTGTGACATTCTACTTGGCTAGACTTAAGCTCAGAAACCAAGAAAATAGAAAGCTCTGAGTAAAATGTCACATGATATTTTCTTGGATTCATGCCATTACTTTGACTTTTATTTAATTTGTTTATAAACATTTCTCACCAAAATTCTAAAATCAAACAAACATACTTGCACAACACAACTCTATTGCTGCCCCAGAGAAACAATCTGTATCCACTCTTCCCTTAATGCTGGGTTTTTTAGAGATTTGAACAAAGTTATGTTTCCCTCACAACCAAAAATGTCTCCGATATGTATACAACATTGGTTTCCTGAATAGGGGAATGAGACACTGCAAAGCCGTCACTTTGGGAACATATTTGGTGTGACATCTGTTATCTGAAGCCCTTCTACCATTTTGTCATTCTATTAGCCGTTAACTTTACCCAAAGAATACAAACGTATGTTATAAGAACATGCTTTATCATCAGATTTATCATTAGAAAATGCCATCTAAGTTATGGGAAAGGCTGACAATGCGGTCTCGTTCCCCTATTCAGAGAACCAAGGTTATATACATAACCCAGACGTTCCCTCTCATAGGTTTACTCGAGCTGCATAGTGATCGCTATGGGGTATACCATAATGCCTTCACATACCTGAAGATAACTATCCCAGGAGCAAAGTTTAAACCAGAAGTGCTGACAGAGAGAGCCTGCAGATCTCAGATTGTTTTAAGAGAAGACAGAGCCACCAAATGGAATGTCTTAAGAGTCAGACGCTTTTCCAACACTGACTCCAATGGCTCAAACGGAAAACCTGCCAGACCCTCTAGAATGGATAAGTCCCATAAAGAAATTTATGCAGGGTGGAAAGGCCCAAGTTGTCTCGACCTTTACATACAACGGGACACTAGCAGGTGTAGCTCAACAGAAACTGCCGTCACAAGAGTGGCAGGGGCTGCCCCAATTGAGAAGTGTCTCTGCAGAAACTAGCACTGGAGCTACAGGATAATGATTTGTGTCTAGGTTGTTGTGCATGCACCAAGAACAAAACTTTACACTTAAGGGTATAACAGGCACCTCGTAGAAACTACCTTGGAGCTCATAATAGTGTTGTTAATCTCAGCCGAGAGATCAGAACACATTAACACACTCTGCTCCGTGGCCATACCCACAGCCTACATGAGTTAAACTCATACCCTTGGCCTGAGGAAAACCTCCCAAGGATAGCTGACCAACAGACTGATCAATTCTGTGAATCATACCTGAGCAGGCAGTGGGTAGTTGTGCTCGAAGCAAACAAGTCTTCCTCTGTTCGGCCAAACCTTTGAAGTACATAGGGCATTTTAAGGCTTCTCCTTCTTTTTATATTTTAGATATTCATTAGTTAAGGTGATGAAAAAGATGCACTGTGCTGGTGTCCCCAGCTATCAGGTACACTACGATTGGCCGAATATCGCAAGCATGTGGTGTAAATGTTACGTCCCTTACCATAACATGATACCGGCCCGGGGACATGATACCAAAACAATAAAACACATTACAAATGAGGCATTTATTTCATGCAGTGGGGACATTACTGATTATCATGACTAACCCTACGTTCACACTAGACACGACTTGCGCAAATAAATCACGCTATTCACGCGTAGTTGGACGCTTGAACATTTTGAGTTTACTCGCTTCATTCGCGCGTGAAATTCGCTTCACAACAAATGCAAATTGCATCATGGGAAAAAAATATCTCTTTGGTTTTTAAAACTTTAATCTTTGCAACTTCAGGGATATTATCTAAGTACTAACTAAGTACTAACACTCCAAAGACAATGGGAAGTTTTAAATAGTATCACATGACTCCTTTAATTAGTTATGAATAAACTAGTGTTTTCTGAGTCTGCTACAAAGATGAAGTTGACAATGCTGACTCACCATCTTCATGGTACAGTGGACGCACCTTTTGTATGGGTTGCATAATTAGAATATTATTAATGTTAGCACACATTATGGCATCATACAGAGCCATTGTATAATCCCTGAAGGAATGCATTTGGCACAGAAATACTCCAGAATTGTGCCATGTTTAGCATGAGAATCATACTAAACGTTTGAATAAGTCAGAATGCATGAAATAGCATTAGACCTCTCACTTAAATATCTAGTCCAGTCTGTGTCTATAATGTTATGACTGAAAATCACATTAGCAATATCAGACAGCAGTGTAGTGTTAAGAACAGCAATCCAGTGATTTTAAAAGTCCTATAGCATGTGGGTGGCATAATGTATAAGGCATTTGGATGTAAATAAAACAACCCTAAACTTATTATTTAAGTTTTGCAATGTTTGTAAATGCTTACTCTTAATAACTGTTTTGTGGTTATGCAAGACATATCTTTTTGAAATGTGATGTACTCTAGACATGTTTTATTAGATTCATCCACTTGGATACCAGCTCTTTATATTGTTTTTTTTTAGTTAGTTTCTTACTTTAAGCTGAATAATCAGATCAGTTTTAGTTCATTTATTGTGAGTATATTAATCCAGATATATTGAGTACAGCTTTGTTGCTCATACTCTGATCCTCATTTCCTTTCAAGGCCTGTTATAACAAGTTCAAGAAACTATAAGAACATTGATCGGAGAGGATTCAAGAACATTTGTCATCACTGTGGGAAGACCTTTAAAAAACCCAGTCAGCTTGTTAGACATATACGTATTCACACAGGTAATTTTTTAATTTTTATACACAAACTAATATTTATATTTTTATGAACCTGTGCTAATCATTGTATTCTGTGTGATACAGGTGAGAGGCCATATAAATGCACTCACTGTGGAAAGGCCTTCAACCAAAAGGTGGTGCTGCAGACACACATGGTGCGACACACAGGGGAGAAACCCCATATGTGCTTGCATTGTCCTGCCTCTTTTTCCCAAAAAGGAAACCTTCATTCACATGTTCAGCGAGTTCATTCTCAGGTAACACCCTCTGCATTGTCATGTGGTCATCAATTTTTTTTTTTATATCAACACTGCATGTATGGCTGCACGATACTGGGAAAATATGCCATATGTGATATTGTTGTTAAGTATAACGTTATTTCTTGCTATATAAAATTGCTATTTTTATTAGCTATTTTTAAAAATAATTTATGTGATAGACATATTAAAATAAACAAGTAATAGATATTTTTCTGATCTAATTAAATCTAATTTGGGCTAGCAAAATAAATAACTATGTGAAGGAAGGTGCAAACATTTAGACTTTAAAACTCTATGAATAACTGAAAACCTCCAGATATTCTGATTTCTGGTTTGCTGTTACTGCAGTCATCAAGGCTATCTTTAAAACAAGATCATCTTTTAAAGAAAATATTGCCTTGCCTGTTTATTTTTTCCAATAATAAATACATTTAAAATAATAAATAAATAAAAATAAATATTATTGAACAAAAATTAAATAATAAATTAAATAATCTGTTATATAGTGGAAATACTAACAACTTGTTGACAGCCACAATGCAATGCCATATGTACTTAACTGTGAAAGCAACAGTTTTTTTTCCCGAGAAAAGTAGCATATTGATTTAGGTTTTAAGCATGTGCGTTGGCATGTCACAACATTTCCTGATGTACTAAGAAGTCTCTCTGAAAGGTGAACTACTTGCAGGTATAAACTAGCCATGTATCTCTGTATGCAACACTTACATAACTTTCAACCGATAGAGCATCTGTAAATTCTTGCAGAGGCTGCAATGCCTGGTTCATAGATTCAAATACATCTAGGTCCTGCCAGGAAGCAACCAAATGTCTTGACTATTTGTCTGCTGACAGGACATTGCTTATGGCCCGCTGCTGCTCCAGAACTCTCTGAATCACTTTCTGCCTTAAACCCCACCTTTTTAGGGCCATCTTCCTCTTCCTTGTGCTCATCACCTTTTAAGAGCATTTTCTGTTAATAGAGTTAATAAAAAACAAAACAAGGACATAGAGGGTGCATGTTTATTTATAGTTATTGTCAAACCTTCAGTGTGCTTTTGTTATAAAATAACTTCATTATTGTTTATTTAATTCTAATAAATTTAGCATTCTGCGTTAGTTCAGGCAGGTCTCGTAGTCAAGCTCTGCTGTTAGCTGATTGGGAAAATTTTAGACCCGGCCCCCATCAGCTGATCAGACACCCAAGCTCTCTATTGGCAAATCACAAACAGAGCGCCTTATTTAAACACTGCTTTCATCTGCTTGCTTTGCTGCTTCCTCTGTATGCTGCTAACAACCCACCCCCTTCCCCATCTCCTCCTGTTTCTTGTGTCTAACTTAAAACAATGTCGTTCTGTTGTCATTGTGTCATGCTCTGTTCCGGGGGTTTATGCTATTCTACTATTCTTAAAATAGAAGGGTTACCCCTGAAATGGCTGCTCCTTCCCTGTCTTGGCTACCATGGAGCTCATGGAAAGGACAGGGAACTTGGAACAGAGCCATACCGCCAAATGTTACTTTAGTATTATGCAAATGGAAATTGACTAAAGTTTGTCTGTGATTTTTCTTTTTTGACTTAAGAGTTCCTGACTGAAATAAGTTTTTGTAAAAAACTAACCAAAATGAAAAATAATTAACTTATAATTTCCACAAAAGAGAGACTCTGTGTTGTTTCCAAACAAAAGGAAATATATCAGTATCATTATGGGATACACTATTGGCCAAAATGATTTGAAAATAATATCACATCTCAGATATCAAATACCGTGCACCACTACAGAGAGCATGCTTTTAATTCAAAGTCTTGAGTATGAAAGTGAAAGCTCATGTAGGGTGCTAGTGGTGTAGAAGTCCACTTGGCGCAGCTTGGAGCTCACTGTCTTAACACGTTTGTACATGTGTGGAATTGCGACATGAAAAAAAAAAATTATCAAAGGCAGCTGATATCTCTGGTCCAATTTGTTAATTAGACTCACAAAGCTTTCTTTGCTCATGAATTTAACAAGCATCATGTCTTTAGCTAAGAAGCGTGTGATAGCTTCTGTTAATTCCTTTTGGTGTTTCAACATTTTTCCATAAAAGGCGTTACACTTGCAAAACCTTGATTTAATGGATGTAGGTATGACTCCTTTATTGTTAATTGGCATATTTGTTGTATTTCCTCTCAATGTGACCACATTTTTTTGGCAAGACTTAACCAGTACCTGTATTTGTGACATGTCTTCTCTCTTAAAGCCAAAATATTACCATGTAAGTTCTTCACTGCTGTCATTTTCCTCACTTGTCTTTACTCCCGCCATATTTGTTTTTTACTCTTTGCTCTGAGCCACCCTTTGGGGCCGGTCTAGCCAAGGAGGCAAGTTTAAAGATAGTAAGGCCCCATCTGATTGGTACAATTTGGAAAACAAACTATGCTTGCAACACACAAATGCTTGCCACATAAAATTTAATTTATCACACCTCTCTGCAATACTGATAATGAATATACTATTATTGTGATAACGTTTTTACAATAATTTTGGATATAACATGCAGCCCTAACTGCATTCCATTGCGAATTGGTGTTTCATCAGGCTACAAATAAATATAGAACTGAGTGACATCAGCATTACAGTGAAAGTTTCCTGTTGATATTTCCCAAGGGTAACATGTAAAGCATGAAAAGCATAAGAGCAGGTCATTTGTAACTCTGATGAAAACAATATTATTACTACCAGGATATCTTCTAAATCCTGACTGGAAATGCTCACAGATACCATTTTTCTTTAAGAACGAATATAGCTGAGAGGATGCTGCCTTTTCTAGTGTTTTTGTAAGTGTTTTATGGCAGTCTGCCAAAACTGGAATGTTCTACTCTATGATGTAACAGTGTGGATAAGCACTGCCTCCGCTGCTGTAGGTCAATACTAATGTCTTCACTGCCTGTTTAGCCAGGCCCACTGATTCATGCATGTAGTGTTTACTAGAGATGCGAATGAACAGGTCTACACAGAAACGATAAAGAGGGTTCTGCAGACAACAAGACTCTGTGCACTGCCAAGTTGTGTCTGTGTTGCCTGCATTAGAAAAGAGTGAATTAACTTTATTTTTAATGAACATGCTTACAGCTTCAATAAGTCAGAATGGAGTTCAGAATGTCTATAAATGTTTTAATACAAATGCATCTTTTTCGTTATCAGCATGGATATTAAAATCACCAACAATTAAGACTTTACCTGCAGCCAGCACTAACTCAGATCTGCAAATTTTGGCTGAAGTCTGTATTGTGCCCTGGTGGCCTGTATACAGTAGTCAGTTAAAACATAACAGGGGGATTTATTAACACTTGTTTCTCTGGAGAATGTTATATGAAGCAGCATTACTTCAAAAAAATTACTAGACCAAAAAGAATCCACACCTCTTAGAAATACTGAAAGTATTACTATGGATTGTAGCAGCACCTCCCCCTTTACCTTTTGGTTGCGCCTCATGTTTAAAACAGTAATCTTGGGGGGTAGTCTCATTTAAAATAATGTAATCATCTGGTTTTAGCAATAAAATTCCTTTTCTGACCTGGTTAGCAAAGGCCAGCCATTCATGTTGCGGATGCCCATCTGTCTCGGAGGGGAAAGAGCCATGCCCATGCACTTTGGATGACCTCTGACATCATACGTCAAGTCAGAGGTCATCCAAGACATGCTCTCTGGGATGCGCATATAGCCCACCTCCTCCAGCCAGTTTGAGAGAATATTATTTTAACATTACCAGCCTGGTTGAGTGCCCCTGGGCTAGAGTCCCACCATACAGCTATAGAAGGATGTTCTGTTCCAGAATCGAATCACTGTCAAGTTAGTGAGGCTGCTCTATTGGCTCAATGATCTATTTTAACATTTTGTCCAGTTCATAGTTATTATTATCACTATGTCAGTCATTGTGATTTTGAGAGATTGTGAGATGTCCCTCTCTGCAGCAACTACGCCACATTGGTCTTCTTAGCAGCATGAAATTCCTTGTTCTATGAAGCTGGAATGCTTAAGCAGGAAGTGGTACATGCTTGTGGCCACTTCTGAACTGCAGTGAAGCCTGCAAAGCCACCAGGCAGATGGCAGCAAAAGAGTGCAGCAACCACTGCTTACCATTTTCTTTTCTTCAGGCAGACTTAGAAGAACCGCTGCACCCTGTATGAGAGGTACACCACACCTTGGTAAGTTCTTTGTGAACTTACATGAAAAAAACAGTGCTGGTCTCAGGCAGGAGGTTCGATGACAACAACCCAGCGGGTATTTTCCATTCAAACTGCTATAGGCGGGCTCTTTTTTAGCCAACCATTATAAGTTTAGAAAGTCCACAGCTTGGTAAGGATGCAAATCTATTCGCTCTCTCCATGCCTGCCTGTCATGATTAATTTTGTAGAAGGGTGTCCTGCACAAGACAACGTTGTGCAACATTTTCAACAATGATGATTCTTGGGGAATAAGGGTGTCAGGATTCTCTGCAGACCACACCCAGTCCATCTGAAGCTCTCATGGATATGGGATCAGTAGTCTCAGCATCAGACATCATGACCACAGACCATTGGCTGAACGTCTGATGCGTACGACAGACAGAATTGGAAACCGGGATTTCCAGAAGATGTGTGTGTTGAATTCTTTAATGTTCTTCCTGGAAACAAAGATGCTGTGATGCAAAACTCCCTCGTGGAAGAAGAAAGCTGTTGCATTAAAGTTCAGATCCACACTGGCGTATCAAAGTGCTGCTGGAAGAGTGAAGCATGCGGGTCCTGTGACGGGGTGATATCACCCAAGCCTGTTACTCAGCGCTGTTAAACTCCACTCACGGTGAAAGCAATCTGTCTCAGTAAGCGCATGTATTAGATTTATGGTTACTGATAGTGGCGCCTCGTTCTTTTTAGAAGAGAGGAAAAAAAAATTAAAAGCGAAGAAAAATATTTGGAGAAATAACATTTTCTGGAGAAAAAATTTAGAGAGAGAGAAAAAATGCTTTGCTTTCAGTTAAAAGCATGGTTTTAGTTAACATAAGAAATGTGATACTGTAACAACATTGTGAAAAGAGCAGTCAAGGAGCAGATTTAAGTGCAGGACAATTTTAATGAACAAGCAGGGAAACACCAGGAATCATGCAAAAACATTCAATGACTGATCAACCACAAGTGCAACAAAACCACTATATATACACACAAGAGAAGACTAACACGAATAATGAGCTGTCATGACAAATAATGAGAGTAACTAAAGAAATAAACAGGGGAACAATGCAACAATAACACACTGAACTGAACTAAAAGTCCAAGATTATATGATACGAACCATCGAACATTCTTCAAACCATTAACTGTTTAATCCCTACTTATTATAAATCTAGTTAAATGCTGTAATCATCTGTTCACAAAGTTATGAGAATGTGAAAATAATCTATAACTAGTGCCTGTTGTGTTCCCAACATGGAATAAGAAAAAATTGTGTTGCCAGAGTCTATGAAATAAATGGAAGATAATGTTGCAATAATTACAGTGTTGATTCATTTTAAATTGGCATAATAATAATATTAAATAGCTTGAATGCCTCCAAATCTGCAGTAGGTGTTTTTGTTAATTAAAAAATCTCTGTTTTTAGGCAACTGGTGTTTCTCTCTACCCATGTATGGACTGTAGCTGTGTCTATAAAAAACTTGGCAGTCTCAACGCACACATCAGCAAAATGCACATATCAGTAATGGAAGTAGAGGAGCCAGCAACACAGGTGATTTCAGTCTGTTCCTGTCTGAGATGAACTTATCTTATAGCTCACAGTAAAGAAGATACTTCTCTTAAAAATTAAATGTTCTCGTCATTTACTCACCCTCATGCTGTGTGAATATTTAGAATTTTTTGTTTCAAAAAGTATGTAAAACAAAAGTTTGTTTGTTTGTTTTCTTAATTTTGATGATTGAAGCTTACAGCTTAGTAAGCAGTGGTCCAAAAGACAAGCACTGACACCCTCCACGAAGAGAGGGTAAGTCACAGAAGGTCATTACTGAAGTGCTGTATCAAAGCATCACATGTGAAATTGACTGAAAGGAAGCTTATGAAAACTGTCAAACAAAGCCAATTCAAACACTTGGGAATGTTTCACAAGGACTGGACTAAAGCTGGAGTCAGTGAGAGTCACCATGTTCAGATGTCTTCAGGAAAAAGGCTACCAAGCCACTTCTAAAACATAAACAACATCAAAAGTATCTTGCCTGGGCCAAGGACAAAAAGAATTGGACTGTTGCTCAGTGGTCTAAAGTCCTCTTTTCAGATAAAAGTAAATTTTGCATTTCATTTGGAAATCAAGGTCTGGAGTCTGGAGGAAGTTTAAGCTGCTTGAAGACCAGTTTGAAGTTTCCCAAATCAGGGATTATTTGGGGTGCCGTGAAGTCTGCTAATGCTGGTCCATTGTGTTTTATCAAGTCCACAGTAAATGCAGCCGTGTACCAGGAGATTTTAGAGCACTTTATGCTTCCATCTGCTGCTTTTGGAGAAACAGATTTCCTTTTCCAGCAGAACATTAGCACCTGCCCACAGTGCCAAAACCACTTTCATGTGATTTGCTGACCATGATATTGCTGTGCTTGATTGACCAGCCAACATGTCTGACCTGAACCCCGTATGGGAACAATGGGATATTTTTAAGAGAAAGATGATAAAAAGTGGATCCAACAATCCAGACGAGCTGAAGGTTCATTAGTGCCTCAAAGCTGTAAGCTCTAATCATCAGAATGAAAACAAACAAACACTTTATATTAAATGAATCTAGAATAGATGGAAGTTTAACTTTTTAATTTAAATTAATTTTTGTTTTATTTTCATCCTTACGTAAGCTTGCATGTAAAGTGTGATTCTTCTGTTGGTTTGTTTTCAGAAAGGAAATGCAAGGGCTGATCAGGGTGCAGTGGGGTCAGAAGGGGCAGAGGGTGTGACAGATGTGATCCAACAGCTGCTGGAACTGTCTGACCATGTGACAGCAGACAGTGCTCAAGCACCTCCCCCTGGGCAGGCCATAGGCACAGCCATCAACCAGGACATCCTACAGGTAAGATCTATTTCTGAGAAGAAAGAAAAAAATAATGTGAAACCTACTCAAGAGGGCATTTTAAATGTCTATGATTTTAAAAGGTTGGTTGAAGCAGGTGCAAGATGACCGTTGATCTCACTTGATAGCTTAAAACCCCATGGCCTGATTCCATGTGTTCCTGTACTCTGCAGAATACATGTCAGACATTAACATTAAAGTTCATTTTAACCCTTTCTGTCACAGACCTTGTTTTGGATAACAGTGTGAACATATTAAATCTGATTATTCCTGATTCCCGACTCAGATTATGCACCTGTAAAATTCATTCTATTGAAATCACTGACTTTTGGTCCCATTTTCATATTATTATTAATTAATCAAATTATAATCTGACCCATGCCTCCACTGCACATCATCTTCACTAACATTTTTTACTTTTTGGTATTCTTAAACATTCACAGCTAAGGTGTTTTATGCATGCAGGTTAGGAGTGTCATCTGTTCAGATTACCTCATTCATTCTCCGTACTGTTCACTCCTGATATCACATTGACATTCTCCCATTTATCCACTCTCCTCTGTCCATATCCATTTCCTGGTCATTTCATACACTGCACCAAGTTGGTGAAACCATTGTCTAGTGTAAAGAGTGTTCCTGTTTGTATTTAAGTGTGATGATTGTGTGTTGAATGTGTTATGTGTTAATTAGTTATATGTTTATTATTATATATGATGAATGGATTGTTACTGATTGATGATAAGGGATGTCAAGTAGACAAGGTACTACTTGTGTATGAAATGTTATACTTACCTGTAGCGAGAGTGCTGACTTGGTGCCTCAAGCAAAGCCAAAACCCCTTTGTTTACTGTGGATACCTGGTTGTTGCCTACATATATTTGTGGATTATTTTTTGGTAATTGGTACTTTGCTTCTGAATTTTTTTAAATTATTATTTTTTATTATTATTATTATTATTTATTTATTTATTTTATTTTTGTCATTTTTGTGTGCACTTGTACATATTCTTTAATGTGAACAAGCTTTAATGGCACTGCAAGTAAATTCCACCTTGCACAAAAGTGCTTATGCGAGTGAGCCATCATTTTTACATCCCTTCACGGACTCACAGAAAATAGCATTTTATTTATAAATTTAATTCTAAATGAAATAAAATAAAAGTGCACCTCAGGAAACATTCTAAAATAATTTTAAATAAGTACATGACCCTTTTGACATTTGATCTAATTAAATTTGATGTTTCCACAGCAAGCTCTGGAGAACAGTGGACTGACTGAGATTCCAGTGCAGCCTGAAACTCAGAGCAGCTCAGAAAAACTTCAGCCAGATACAGCTGCCCTGACGGCAACTTCAACAAATGATGGACCAGCCCCTTCAAAAATACTTGTCACTGACACTGTTGTTAAAAAGGAGAAAAGAAGCATTATCAAAAAGCCTCCACAAATGCTAGGTATGCTTTACAGACCTGGAACACTTTCATTTAATTATCCCCTTCTAAATGGATAAATGAGAGTTGCTACAGCTTGTCAAAGTGTCAAAGAAATATTTGCTTTATTTATCATATCTTTGTATCTCATAGCTGGTATCAGTTTTTTTTAAACATACCTGAAGCAGTTACCTGTAATTTTTATTAGTTAACAAAAAGGCACCATTTAATTATATTATAATTATTACATACAACTTATTTTGAGTTATATTTATATTCTTTCTCATGTGAAATGATAGCAATGTTATGAATAGACACATTCTGTAAGTATTTTTACTGATAGTGTGGTCTCAAACATTAGGATCCAGCTCCATCAGTATTCACAGTTATACAGTATAGCAGATATTTTTGTTTGTTGATAGGCACCATCAGGCAGGAGAATGGTGTGAGGTGGCATGGCTGTCCATACTGCTCCAAAGAGTTCAAGAAGCCCAGCGATCTAGTCCGTCATATCCGTATTCACACTCATGAAAAACCCTACAAGTGCAAGCAGTGCTTCCGTGCCTTCGCAGTCAAGAGCACACTGACAGCCCACATGAAGATCCACACAGGCATTAAAGCTTTTGTGTGTCAGTCCTGCATGAAATGTTTCTCCACATCTGGGAGCATGAAGGTCCATCAGCGTCTTCATACTGGTAAGAACAGCACTCTTTCTGTTACATACACATACTTTGTCCAAGAGTTCCCAGATCAGAGGTGTCCGGTCCTGCACTGTATTGCAGGGTTTACCTGCACCTGCCTGGACATTTCTAGTTATCCTGAAGACATTGCTTAACATGTTCTGGTGTGTTTAATTAGGACTGGAGCTAAACTCTGCTAAAACATGGCCCTCAAGGAATACATATATATTGTGATTGATAACTTCTTATCAACACATGAATGTGCAAAGATTCAAATGTTTTATGGTACTGTGTTATTACAGTTACTATATCTATGGAAGTTCATTTCTGCCACTGAATAAAAAATAAAAAAAGGTTATTGTGACTTTTTATCTCACAATTCTGACTAATTTTCTCTTATTTTGCGAGATATAAAGTCAGAATTGTGAGATATAAAGTCAGATTTGCGAGATATGATGTTTTATAACAAATTTCGGGAGGAGCACGTACGAATGATTAACCAGCTGCCACCAATCTCCCTATTACCTAATTGCCCTATCAGCTCAAACCTTCCCTTTAAATACCGCCAACTTCCTCTCCCTAGTATCTTCGTTCTTTGCATCCCTCCGCCGCTCCTTACACCACGTTAAAACGGGAGTTGGGTGTCGGGCCCCCGGCCAGAGGAGAACTGGCCCCCACTAAGCCGGGTTCCTCCCATGGTTTTTTCTCCCTAGTGGAGTTTTTGTTCCTTGCCACCGTTGCCTTCGGCTTGCTTAGTCGGGGACACCCGGTTTCTAGCTTCTTTAGTTATTGCCCTAACCGATAGCCTATCGTTACTTTAAGCCTGTTACTACCCAGTATTCAGCCATCCCACCTTCCTCCCGGGGGGCACGCGGTGACCAGGCCGGACTCTGAGCACTACTCAGCCCTTGCCTCCTAGGGGTTAATCCCCTAGGGCTCTGGGTCAGCCAGGTTCTCGGCCTGCTCCCCGGACAGTCCGCCAAACATGCTTATTATTATTGGTAAATTAATGAGGAAGTGGGAACTCGTGAAATAAAGTCAGAATTGTGAGATGCAAATGTCACAATTGCGAGTTAAAGAAAACAGAATTGCGAGATATAAACTCACAATTCTGAGAACATAGCAGTCTTTTTTTTCACTCAAAATTGGACTATAACTCACAGTAAAAATGTAAAATAAATAAAAAGTCAGAATGACTTAATATCACACAATTGTGAGTTATAAAGTCAGAATTCAGAGATTAAATAGATATCTCGCAATTCTGACTTTAGAACTTGCAATTACGAGTTTATATACAAAAAAAACAAAAATGTTATTGCAACTTTTTCTCTCACAATAAGTGAGAATAAAAAGTCGCAATAACGTTTTTGTTTTTTTTGTTTTGTTTTTATTCAGTGGCAGAAATGGGCTTCCATATATATCAGTCCAATTGAAGCTTCAATTTATTTCCCAGGTTACATTATAGAACATACATTTATCCTAAACAATCATAGAATACAGCAGGGCTATCTAGCCTCATGTGAGGGCCGGTTTATCAAACCGAAAATTTGAAGGGGGCCAATAGGTTGGGGGCTGTCAAATCTCTCTTTGGGGGGGCTATAAAATTATAAATTAAATTCAAATGCATATTCAGCAGTAAAATATACTAATATACACCAAAATTTTTAAAAGGTTAACAGAGTATTGTCTCAATAATGAATAAAAATATATTAATTACACATTTTTCTGTAATTAATCATGATTAATCACATATGTATATATTTATTGTGTCAAAATTTTCAAATTAATGTACACACAACAAAGATAGTATATTTTAAATTACGTATTTAATGACATCTTTTTACTAAGTAGCCTATTATTGGTATTGATACAATACTGCTACTGATGTGTCTATTAAAAAAACATTTTCCCTCAGTTTTCCCTATTAAGTATAGCCATTCAACATTGCAGTGTAACTAAAAGCCATTATTTTTTAAACATTTAATAGGCTCTGAAATAATATATAACATTTAATTTTATGTGATTTCAAAATCTTTAAATAAACTATACAGTATATAATAATACATACGTGCAGCATATCCAGTCCATATCCCTTCACATAACTTAATCAGTGCTGTTGTATACACAATAATGGGGCAAACTTAAAATGAATGTATGAGTGAAAGGTCGACATTTCAGAATCATGTTTTTGCATTCATCACAAAGCTTTATCTGGAAGAGGTTTGGAAAGTGAATAATTTAGTGAACAAACCAGTTACATAATTGAAACAGAAATGTGACATTTTACAAATCAATTTTTCTCAGAAAGAATTACAAGATTCTTTTTGGAAATTAAGAGCTGTACTAAAAATAATAATATTAAATAATAATAATAATAATAATAATAATAACAGAGAATAATTTCTTGAAACAGAAGTCTCTTGGTCATGTTAAAGTCTGCCATTGTTGTTACCGAAAAAAAGATTACCCTGGAAGCAAACCAGAAGCCAAAAACATGAAAGTGTGAAAAAGACTAAGTTTATAATGCATTTGTGTATGTATATTTATGTGTATCAGTAAAATAAAGTGCTAAAATTAAGACGTTTAGGAAAGAAGCTAAAACATAGATACAAGATATTTCAAAGATTTTAAACTTATAGAAAAAAAATAGAAAAAAAAATGTAGAAAATAATACATATGGAAAATAAAATGTGTATTTTGAAAGTTGTGACATTTCCAATTGGCCGAATGCAACAGTATGGTTAATGTTGGAAATGGCCAGATCAAAATGTGAAAGTAAATCTGCACAATCTTTCATTTGCCAAAAAAAAATGACAACATGTTTATCTGCCTTTCCTTAGGTGTACGGCCATTCCCTTGTCCTCACTGCGAGAAGTACTTCCGTACGTCGGGCCACAGAAAAACACATGTTACCTCTCATTTTAAGAGTATACACCATAAAAAACACAAATACCCTCGAAAACCTCACAAAACCAGAGTGTCCAGGAGCAATCTGCCTTTGCCTGATATACATCTCCATGAGCCAATACTCATCACAGACATGGGTACGGAAGATCATCAACAAAGTGTTTCCATGCACCTTTACAGTTCAACAGTACCTGAGCTTGTAGTTCCCCACATACTATATCATTTGATTCAGTGTAAATCAGGGTTAGAAATTAATCTAATCTTCTGTTATCTTCTTGTTAATTTTTGACTGAATGAAACACATTTGTTCTACATTTTGTACATTTTTGTTAGCTAGCGACAACTGTGAAATGCATTAATTTAAAAAATATGTTTTAGAGATTCTAATTTTGATTGAAACAGTGATTGAATATTTACTGGTATTCATAGGGAGGCTGAATATTTTAAATATTCTCAGAATATATAGATTTTTTTTACTGTAATATTAATAAATAAATAGCCACATACATGGGCACTACAAAACATTGGTGACTAAAGTATTATTGTATTGATGTAATCTGTGTGTGTGTTTTTTTTTTTTTTAAACGCACATTGTTCTTAACACTGCAGGGCTCCTGCAGAACCAGAACTCACGGGCCGCCCTACAGCAGTATCTGGACATTGTGGAGAATGAACGTCCATATAAGTGTGGATACTGCAGCAAAGCGTACAAGAAGTCAAGCCACCTTAAGCAGCACATCAGGTTCAAATTATGGACTGTTGAAAATGTGAAAATGAAATTACGCTGATTTAGATGTGACTTTATATCTTACAATTCTTACAAGTCTTTATAACTCGCAATTGTAAGTTTACATCTCACAATTCTGAGGAAAAAAGCCAGAATTGCAACTTTATATCACACAGTTGTGAGTTATAAAGTCAGAATTCTAAAGTTGCAGGTCTGACTTTATAACCCAGAATTACCAGTTTATATCACACAATTCTGACTTTTTTTCGCGTAATTGCGACTTTATGTCTCGCAATTCAGACTTTAGAACTTTTAGATCCTACAATTCTGAGAAACATAGGCAGAATTATAAGGCTGTGTCACGCAATTCTGAGAAAAAAAGTCAGAATTGTGAGATAAAAAGCTGTATCTTTTTTATTTTTCATTCAGTGGCGGAAACGGACTTCCATAGTAACCACTGATGGCATGGTGTTTGCCATAACATGATGCTGTACATTAAGTAGCACCTCAAGAAGTACTGGTCCTGAAACAGATTGATAAGATGTAGTTGGTGGCAACAAGATGAACTTAAAATGAAAACATAAAATAAAGTGGTTCAGTTAAAGTGTTTTCAAGGCTGATGTGAGAGTCTCTGTATTTTGTGTTGTGCAGGTCACATACAGGGGAGCGCCCATATAAGTGCCTGCAGTGCAGTAAGGGGTTTGCTTCATCCGGCGTACTTAAAGCTCATATCCGCACACACTCTGGCCTCAAAGCCTTCAAGTGCCTGCTATGTGACACCACCTTTACAACCAGCGGGAGCCTGCGACGCCACATGACTACCCACAGTGACATACGGCCCTACATGTGTCCCTACTGCCAGAAAACCTTCAAGTCCTCCCCTAACTGCAGAAAGCACATGAAAACACACAGGTGAGTTGTCCTAACTGTCTTATGTTCATAAACTCAGTATCAACTTGTTCCTAGTTTCTTTCTTCTGCTGAGTGCAAAAGTAGATATTTTGGATACTGTGACTTCCACAGTATTGAGAAAAAAACATTCTATGGATGTCAGTGGAAACCAGAAACTTCAAAATCTTGTGAAAAAAGAAGAAAGCAGAAGAAAGACTTCCGTACATGTTTGGAACAAGTTGAGATTGAATGAATGATTCCAGGATGTTTGCTTTTGTGTAAACTATTCCTTTAAATGGTTACTCCACCCCAAAATGAAAATTTTTGTCATTAATCACTTACCCCCATGTCATTCCAAACTGGTAAAAACTTTGTTCATCTTTGGAACACAACCCAATATTTTGAATGAAAACAGGGAGGCTTGTGACTGTCCCATTGACTGCCAAACAATTACCGCTGTCAGGGTCCAGAAAAGTATGAATGACATTGTCAGAACACTCCATCTGCCATCAGTGGTTCAACCATAACATTATGAAGCTACGAGAATACTTTTTGACACACAGATGCACTGTTTTAATTCAAATCAAAGTGTTAATACACGTAGAAGACATATCCTTGTGTTGCATACACTATTCCTGTGCAGCAATACTCTCCAAAATGGAGCTGCAGCGACGCTACGGTGCCAGATTTGTTCAATAAAATAAAGTTATTTTTTGTTTTCAGTTTCATAGTGGAGTGTTGTCCGTTATTGGTAGGGCTGGGCAGATCATTTTCATCCTTGTGATATTCCAACAACATTTTTGCTTTGCAAATTTCTATTGATCTTAGCCTTAATCATAGGTTATTTTATCAATAATAACACTAAACATAAGTGGTATTTGCTGTGTTTGTTCACAGGTATGAGCTGGCTCAACAGCTGCAACAGCAGCAGAGCTCAAATGACATGCAGCCGCCCACAGCTGTGGTTGGGACAGGGACCCAGAGCATGCTTGAGGTGGTGGGAGATGGCCAACAGGTGACACTGCCGACTGCATTGGGGGAAGATGCACTGCAAGAAACAGGTGAGAGGGACTTCAGTTGTTTTTCTTCCAAAACAACTAAAATGTAAACATTAGTTATTGACAAACATGAACTAGGACACTGACTCTAGAGGTCATGTTTGTTTCAGGGGTGTTTTCTCTGAGTAGGCAAGGGAGGCAATGCCTCCTACTTAAATGAATGAGAAAATAATTCACAGTACAAAAAGATGCAATATAACCTTAGGTTCTAACACCACTCATTTACTATTACAATTATTTGCGTTGTGAAATGTACTGACTTGTATAGATTAATCCAGACTATTAGAATATCATCATATCCTCTGAGCATTAAATTGCTTTTTATTTAACAAAAACAACCAAAACATTAAAGTAAATAAATACATTTTTGTAGTGAATGCATTAATGATATAAGGAAGTGTGTGGGTTTATGAAACAATGTTTTAAAAATAATTTGATGTACTGCTAAAGACACCAGACAAATGTTGATTTCTGCTACAGTGTCTTTTTTTTATTATTTTACAGCTGAATAAATTAGAGAGAGCTTGCTTCTCTTGTGTTCTGTTGTTTGAATATCCAGAACCTTGAGGAGTTGACTCCTCGATTCAGAACACCACAGCATGCCACTGAATTGTTTATTTAGAAAGCATTAAATTAACTATGAAAATTGTATTATTCGCAGAATCATTTGTGAGTGCGCAGCATGCTCACATGGGCCAGTTTGAGGCATCAGCGCTGCCTCAGTCCACATTTGAGCAGCCTGCTATGACACAAGGTAACACACATGTACACCCTTCTGTAAATACACTTGTTCTGGACTAAATTTGCATGCAGTTAACTTTTCACTGTGAATGTGTGTCGTGTGAATTTGCTGTAGAATGTCCATTCAGCTTCAGTGAGACAAAGATGGTTCTGCCATCTTGTAATACTAAAAGGTATTACAAATAACTAAATATAATATTGCTAATTTTAGGTATATAAGAAATTGTTTAACAACTACAGCAGCAAAATTATATATAAATGCAATGATTATTCCTCACGTAACATATTGTATGACAACCTGGTCACAAGCTAAAGAAACAACATTAAGGCCTGTTTTCTCACTGTAAAAGGAGACATATAAAATATTAGATAGAAAACCTAATACTTTTCACTACTGTAATATTCTGGGCAAATATGATATTCTTAATTGGGAAAATTGAATGAATTGTAATGATGCCTGTCTGATGTTTTTAAATGGAAAAGCTCATCCACCACTTAAAATTTAAATAATAGATGTACAAGATCTACTCAGAGAGGAGACTGTGAAATTCCTTTCAGATCTACCTCGTTTAGTCATTCATGTTTTTCTGTAAGAGCTTCTCAGTTGTGGAATAAGGAGAGTGTACTATATATTATACTTTTAGACAAAATCTCAAAGCTTGGCTTTTAAAAAAACAGACATGTAATCATTTTTAATTAACAAATCTTACTGGCTCATTTTATTATTGATGCTGGAATTATTTAATCTACTGTTAATTTTGCTCTATAATCTTTGTTTGTTGTTAAATGGTTAATGTATGTTTTGGATTCTTTTATTTTATTTATTGTTTGGCATGTTGGAGTTCAAGGGTATTAATACATCTTGCCAAAGGACTGCTGTTGAAAATTAGCCGATTGGCTAAACAGTAGCAGATTTACAGAAATCTTGATTAATGTGTGTTGTCCTATAAATAAATAAATGAAATGAAATAGTCACTATTGTATGAAGAGAGAAACGTAACTCTACATATAAACTAAATATTTATGCATACACATTGATACACACTAATTGATCCAGTACCCAGAATAAAACATGCTCCCCAGGTTAGCTGTGTAGTTGAAGTCTATATCCTTAATGTGTTACAAATAGCAATTATATTTTGACAATTAATATTAAATGTTTAATATTATAAATTAATATTAAAACTTTATTTTGAACTAATTCTCATTAATTTGCAATTACATGTCCACTAATGTTCAGTGTAGACTGTTATAGGTTTAAGTGTTAGTAGAATAAGTTGACATATAATTGCAAAGTTTCTGATAGTGAGTATGTTGGACCCATCACAATAAAGAGTTGCTTACTGTTACACTGTTATACTGTTACAGTGATTTTAACTGCAAAAAAACTGTAAATTTTACAGGGAAAAAACTCAATTCCCTGCATTGCATTTAAAATTTTGTTTGAATTTGATATTTTTCAAATAAATATGTTTCTTCTTAGTTTTTTTATTTATTTATTTTTTTTTATCATTTGCCATTTACTGGCATTGTAGATGGTTTATTTAAGATAGCTGTTCCTGGAAAGAGAGGGTCTTGTAGAAAAAATTTGAGCCCTCCAGGGCTAGATTTGAGGAACCCTGGTTTAAAATATGTTTGCTCTGTTGCAGGTTTCACTATAACTGAGGGATTTACTCAGCAGGCACATTTCTCTACTGTACAGCAGCTTCAGGACTCAAGCACACTGGAGTCACAAGCCCTGACCACCAGCTACCATCCTCCCAACCTACTGCATGTAACACACTCCGAGGTACAAACACATGACCCATCCACATATCTACTGCACATAAAACCAAACATATAACAAGGTCAGGCAACTAGGGTTAGGAATCATTGCACTAAAAAGCAGAAAATGTCACACTTGTCCTCTGTTGTGCACATCAAACAACTGATTGCTGACAATCTCCATTAATTACAAGATCATTCACCCCCTTAACCACAGTTATGATAGATTAGATTAGTACCTCATCTGAATGAGTTTTTGTCAGATTCACTAATTTATGGATTTGAATTAGTCCCTAAAATAAGACACACACACATCTTTGTGATTCACTTCTGCTTTAGCTTGTTTTCCTAGTCTAATTTTCCTAGAAACCTGCCATTGTACACTGCGAATACTATTGGCTCTGTGATGACTTACTGCTCCTCTATTTTAAGCCACTTTGGATCTGCAAATGTAAATAAATGTACATGTTTGATAGTATTAGCACTCCATATATATATATATATATATATATATATTACCATCTTGACATGTCTACCATTGTACCACCACAGCACTTTTTTTTGTAAGTCATATGTACAGAAATCAAATTGTGAAATTAAATTATGTTATGTTACGTGTGTGTGTGTGTGTGTGTGTGTGTAGACAAGTGGTTTATTGCAGGAGGCGAGTCAAGGAGAGCTACAGCTGTCTATACAGACACAAGACTTTCAGGATGAGGATGAAATCAACAAGAGAGTCTATCAGTAAGTTCACATACCTTTAATATAAATTTGTCTTGAACATAATGACCGTGTGTCTTTGTAACATTTTACAAAAATAAGCCCTGCCATTAATAAATGGTTAATAAAGTTATTAAAAAATTGGAATAAAACTGTAAGATTTGTTCTTGTAAATTTTGCAATTTCTGTCAATAAATGTTGCTATTGCAGTATGTTGGGCTTAATAGTGAGGACTGTCCGAGTCGCCGTGATTTTTCTAAGTAAGATATGATTCTGGATCAGCATCTTTTGTTGATCCTGGATCAACATTACTGTCCAAAATCATAGATCCCGATCTCTGCTTCTAAACCTACCCCTGAGCAAAATGTATTCCTAAAATCAGTGAGAAATGATAGCTGATTATCAAGGGTGTAGAAGCACCTAACCCTGATCATAAGCCTAAAACAGATATTTCCTGAAAAATTATCCCTCAGTTCTGATTGGTTGATTGGAATGTTGTTGTACAGGAACATCTTGTACTTGGTGAAATCAAGCTCACTGGACTGTCCGATGACCCGGGGTCAGCTTGAAAGAAGTTCGGCACAGTTGATGGATTTGTCACTGGCCCAATCGGACTTATCATTTGCATGCGTTTTAAGTGATTTAAAAGCGTTTGAGATCAAAACGATGTGTGACTACACAAAAGCCCTAAATTGAGTTCTTTTTCTCATCTTGCTTTAACTGACAAATACTAGACAAGTTGAACATTCAAGAAATTTTAAATTATGCCAGTACAAGTACATGCGAGTAACACCAAGCACGAAAAAGATAAAGATAAACTATATGTTAATATTATTTTTTAATATTTCTTTTTTCTTTTTTAATATTAATGAATACCAGAGTCCACACCTCAACGATAACGATAAAGGCACAGAGAAACGATATAGTTGGAATCATTTTCAGAAAAAAATTTCCAGCTGATGAATAATATAAATATCGACAGCCAATCAGAATCCGTCCTGGCAGATGTGTGTGCACTGAGAATAAACAGACGATATAATTTGCTGGAGTGGATGCTAATATCATTATCTTTATAGTTATCTTTATCGTGCTTGGTGTGAATGGGCCTTTACAGTATTTATTAGAATACAAGATAACATAGGTCAAAAAAAAGAAAACGTAATGCAAAAATACAGAAATGTGTGAACTTGATGTAAAAAAACATAAGAAAAAAAGGGAAAAAGGTAAAAAACACAATAAGTCGTGAAAAAGAACGTGATGCGATACTTTGTGCAGTAATATGTGTTTTGTTTCTTAGGTGCAATATGTGTGATAAAAGCTTTAAAAAGTCCAGTCACCTAAAGCAGCATGTGCGCTCTCACACTGGAGAGAAACCTTATCGCTGTAACCTCTGTGGGAGGAGCTTTGTGTCCGCTGGAGTGCTCAAATCACACCTGAACACACACACAGGTGACGTGAACCAACAATGAAAAATACTTCTAAAGCAACTATTAATCGTAATAACGTTAATTTTAACATTTCATACATTATTAAAACATAAAAGTTTTATCTGTTAATATTAATTAATGGGCATGAACTCATAATGATTAGTTATATTTGTATTAACTAAATCATGAACAAATACTGTAACAAATGTATTGCCCATTGTTAGTTAATCCAACTAGCTAATGTTAACCAATGGGTCCTTGTTGTAAAGTATTACCAAAAAACACGTATTATATTGTCATACATTCTGAAGGCCTGGTCTGGTCATAATTTTCTTCTCTGTGGCTGTTGATCTTCTTTCTCAGGAGTGAAGGCTTATAGGTGTAACATTTGTGAAACCTGCTTCACCACTAATGGTAGTCTGAACCGACACATGATCATCCACCTGAACAAAAAGCCCTTCAAGTGCTCAATCTGTGAGGAAAGCTTCCGCACCGTCATGCTGCGCAGGAAACACATGAAACTCCTGCATGCTGTTGGTCCCAAAGGTACTGACAAGCCGGGGCATCAGTCTCTGCTGTATCCTTATAAGCATTCACAATATAAAGCAATAATCATTAGTCAGTCTGCACTTTGTAGTCAACTAATTTGTGCAAAAATACAAAAAAAACCTTGTAAGTGAACATCAGGAAATACAAAAATTAAAATCAAAATAAAGTGTTACCCGAAACTTTAGAGTGCAAGGTTAGTATTGTTGCTGATGTTAACATATAATTGATGTCCATAGTTCTGGAAACAGATGAAGCTGGTGAGGAGGATGATGGGTCAGATCGCTCAGGGGTGAAAAGAAACCGCAACGGTATCATCACGTTAACTGAAGAGCAGACAGCAGAGCTGGCAAAGAGAGACCCTGGGGATGAGGCGACTCTGTCAGAGAAGGTTCTTGCCCAGACAGCTGCTGAACGAGATCGAATCAGTGAAGTTAAAGACAAACGTGTTGAGCTCAACATAGAGCCAAAGTTTGCAAACCGCTGTCAGTACTGCCCGAAGAGCTTCAAGAAGCCCAGTGATCTAGTGAGGTAATCATCTTATACAGCATGTTATCATATAAGATAGTATTAATTGTTTGTACTATTTATTTTGACATTGATGCATAGAATATTGCAGATTACATATATTGTGTTTTGTGTTGTCATTCAGAGGAAAACTGCTTGAATGGTTAGTTGAAAAATCTTTGGTTATGATGATGAATGCATATGGAAGCCCGTTTCCGCCACTGAATAAAAAATGTAAAAAAGGTTATTGTGTCTTTTTATTTTACAATATCTCACAATATAAAGTCAGAATTCTGACTTAATATCACGCAATTTTGACTTTATATCACACAATTGTGACTTTATATTTCACAATTTTGACTTTATATCTCACAATTGTGACTATATAACTCGCAATTTTGACTTTATATTTCACAGTTCTGAGAAAAAAAGGCAGAATCAGTGGCGGAAATGGACTTCCATACATGCATGATGTTACAGAATATATTACAGAGTAAATGGAAGGTTTGTGTGTCTGTGACAGTGACCAGCAGCTCAGATGCAGAATGGGCATGATAATACATGTCAAGCTGATGTACACAAACAACTAACTACCTAAATTAAAACATGCCTCTAAAAGTGTGGGAACAAAACTACAGTTAGTAACTATAATTTATCTGTGAATTATCTATTCGATATCTATGATTTTTTTTTTTTTTACAAAACAGAGTTCGTTTATATGTTAATGCTTTGAATCAGTGGGCAGAGATTTCTAAAATGAGATGAAGAGCTTTAGATTTGTGGGTTACAGGTTGCAAAATGTTGGGTACAGTTTTATAAATCTAAATTGCTAAATTGAGAATGCAGTTTATAAAAATTGCTAAAATGAGGTTTACAAATCTGTCAACACGGTTTATAAAAAGAATAAAGGACAGAGTAGTGGTTGCATTTTTACCTGCATCTAAAACACAAGAACTGCTTATTTAAGTAGAAGAGTGACAGATCTGGACAATGAAAATTAGATGTTTAAAAGAAATGAATGAGGCGATAAATTTGTCACAATTCCCGATTATAATTCACATAATCAGAGAACTGACTCATAGGGGAAAAAATAACATTGCTAGCCTGAATGTCTGTCTTGATTGCAAACTGTCTATTTAATTTTTCAGACACATCCGCATTCATACAGGTGAGAAACCATACAAGTGTGATGAGTGTGGAAAGTGTTTCACAGTAAAATCCACATTGGACTGTCATGTTAAGACACACTCAGGTGAGTTGTATATAGGAATATAGTTCTGTGTAAATCATGTGTTTGTGTTTATATTTTGTAGAGGAGTCAGTTATCATTACTATTCCTATTTGGTGTTGGGTGTTTTGTACAAATCCCAAACCCTATGTTTTAAACTTTTAGCATTTAACTTACTGATCTCATCATTGAAATAAAACAAAATTGGTTTATAATATTTTTTTAAATAGTTTTTACTTGCTGTTTTTTTTTAATAAAGTGTTGATTTCTTTGTGAATTGCATGGAAACCAGTAAGGGACTTGATTTGATTTTGATCTCAACACATTTAATGTGACCAGATTCTGTTCAGCCTTTCAAAAACACATCTATGTGTTACAACATCCTTGTTGTATTAAAGGCTCTTAAAAGTTTGATTTGCATGTTTCTGTGCAGGGCAGAAACTGTTCAGCTGTCACATGTGCAACACATCCTTCTCCACGAAGGGCAGTCTCAAGGTCCACATGCGTTTACACACTGGCTCCAAACCCTTCAAGTGCCCTCACTGTGATCTACGCTTCCGGACATCTGGTCACCGCAAGACCCACATCCAGGGTCACATCAGGCCCTCTGACCGGAAGGCCAAGCGGATCTCCAGCACTGAGCCACAAAGTTCAGGAAGACAGGAGGTCCAAAGTATTCCTCAGACTCAGCATCCCTCCCCAGCTGTGGACACTCAGTCTTCTGTGGGATTATTACAGACTGCCACAACAGATCCTAACATCTACATCCCAGGAAACTCAGTGCTCGCAGGCCAATATGACCCCAGTTTGCTGCAACAAGGACTGGTGGGGCAAGCTATACTTCCTGCTACTGTGTCAGGTAATGACAATCTTTACAAACATCGTATGTTCATTCCTACTGCAAGCCAAAGTCAAGTCAAATGTATTTGATATTATTTTTTTTTCATAAGGTTGTTCACACAACCTTGTATATGTCGCTCATATTGGACATTGGTCTGAAAACCGCATGCTTGTAAAGTTATTTGCATTTGTAAATCATCCTACCCTGACATATCACTGACGCAACATCGTCATCAAACTTAATGTCATTGTAGTGAATTTCGCTTTCGCCAACTTAGGGTGCAAAATCGTGTAGTGATGGGTACTCGCGTCACCAATGACCTTGTGATATTTGGATCACGTGTCACTTAGGGTGTGGTTATGAGTACATCACATAAGAAAGACTGGTGAGATCTCTAACTTGTAGAACCTCTTTCTGTATCATCAACACAGGGAAGACACAAGTGTAATAAAATAGATTTTATTAACAAAAGATAGACAAGAGTAATCACAGCTACTAAATGAACACTATAAATGAAATAGGAGTGAAGTGCAATAAGATGCATAAAATGCAAGTGAGCTCCGTTATCTAGAAAGATAAACTGTAGCTACTCTAAAAGAAATAAGGTGTAAAACCTTATTATGCATCAAACAAATATGGTAAGATTATTTGTTGTCAACTGCAATCAGAGGTTTGGATAAGTGATAGTTATGTTCTCTGTGGTCGAGTGAGCAGTCGAGTAGCGTTGACTTCATCCACTGGTTGTGCTGGTAACAATGCAGTGGGGAAAGGAGCAGGAATCCGTTTCGACAGCCTTGAACACAGAGAGCTGGAGGATGCTGATCTCCTGGAGCACCAAAGGGTCCTAAAATCTGGAACACGCAGATGTGGTCCTGGAGCAGGAGCAGAAGGTCCTTGCCTGGAACACGCAAGCAAAGGTGCCTTGGAGTGAAGGTTTGCTCGCCTGAGCTTAATCTTGTTGCAAATGTCTGTATGTCTCCTGCCTCTCTGGGCTAGAGACTTAGAACTTGGTCAATCCATTTTGCCTCTCTAGGATGGAGACTCAGGACGTGCTGCATCTGTCTCACTGGATGAAGACTCTGAAAGAAGTATGAAAGTATGAAAGAAGTAGGTTATCCCTTTCCTCGCAGGCTGGAGGCTCAGAATGTGGTTGTATCTGTTGCTGCTTTGAAGCTGGATACTCAGGACTTGGTATCTGTTGTTGCCTCTTCCCTCACGGGCCAGAGGTTCAGAACTGTGGTATTCTGTTAACGTCTTTCTGGACATGCAGGAGACTCAGAACATGTGTATCGGTTGCTTTGGCCAGACAGTCAGAACTTTCGTTGATTGCTCTGTTAGTGTCTCCCTGGACACGCCGGAGACTCAGAACAAGGAGTGTCTTTTGGGAAAGTACCTTTATCTCTTTCCGATGAGGAGGAGATTTCAATCTGGTACTTCTCCATTTCCATGCTGTGATTGGCTGATTCCATCAGAGCGTGGGGGACATGATGTGGCCCACCCTTCTTTCCTCCTGTGGAACTTATTTGCATAGTCCAAACACAAAGTTAGGAAAGTGTCACTAAAGTTTAACTGGTGCATTTCTCACTTACCAAACCATAACCAGAATACATTTGGCAATGTTATGAACACATTAAGTCCAAACATGATGGAAGAAGATTGAACTGTCATGCATTCATTCATTTGTCCATTAACAGCTGAGTTTGTGTAAGATGTTGCACTACATGTCGCTGTCACTGAGAATACCTGAATAAGTATAAGATGTGTGTGTTGTAGTTTGCATCGATTTAAGGTTTGAGAACATAGTTATGAATGGATTTGGAGGGAACTTTGTGATCTCTCTTTGTTTCATCCAATGCTGCTACATCCAGAGCTCCTAAGGAATTTATATGACCGTCAAAGGCCAAAACCTTAGGAGTCAGTCTGTTGGTGGGTGAAGGGCAGAAACTGCATTTTGACCAATGAGAAGTCCTGTCCTTCCCGGGGCTTTGTACCAAAGGTCTTCTTCTTGCCCTCTAAGAGGTATCTGGCCGTTGTCCTGGCATCTTTATCTGATGGCGTTGGATAGTTTGCTTATGTTAGTCCACCAAGATCCAATCAAAATGTAGCAAACCTATGTCCACTTTTGTGGTCAGAGGGGGGCCCCTCCATAAACTGGGCCCTGGAAATTTCTGTCCACTACATCCTTTAGTATATCGTATAACCATTTGGAATGTTTGGAAATGTTTTGTCTGACGTAATATGTAAACGGCTCCCAATTCAGACCAGGTCTAGAACAATACATTCCAGACCCAGTACCTAAACTTAACAACTACCTTACTAGCTATTAATAAACAGCAAGTTAGGAGTTTATTGAGGCAAAAGTCATAATTAAGTGTTCATTAATAGAGAATCGGACCTTAAAATAAAGTGTGACCAAAATGCACAGTGTTTTGGAGGCACCAAAAATGGTTTAAAATACTTCTTTTAGACCAATGATAGGACTGGGGTCTTAACATAATGACAGTAAACATCATTTTAAACATTTTTAACAAGTAGTATTAATTTATTTTAGGGTTGATATTGCTTTTAGAGATGTAAATGCTAAGAATCTTAAAATAGATGCTCTAATATGGTGTAGTTCACCCAAAACTAAAATAAATTTATCTTGGGGACACGAGCGAAAATATTTTCATCTCATATCATTTTAATCTCATCCTTTTCGTCCATCCATTTCAAATGTGGAGAGAATTTTGAAAATATCTTTATTTGTGTTCCAAACATGAATGAAAGACTTGTGGGTTTGGGTGAACTAAGGTTTTGTTTTTTTGTCTCTTCTGGTCCAGCGGGTGGGGATCTGACTGTGTCGTTGACAGACGGTCTCGCTACACTTGAAGGCATTCACTTGCAGCTCACACCTACAAACCTGGTGTGTCCAAATGTACAGATCTCTGGGATTGACCCCAGCAACATCAACAACATCACTTTGCAGGTAAAACTCAACTAAAGATGCTTAGATTAGTTGTACTGAACAAGTGTGATGATGCAGTATTTTTGTGTGTGTGCGATCTGTTTAGATCGACCCCAGTATTCTGCAGCACGGCAGTTTGCTGTCTCACTCTCTGACGACAGACTCAGGACTGACACCGCACACAACAGCTCACCTCATGGCAGCTGGAGATTCTTCGGTTCCTGCTAATGTGGTCATTCACCCTCTGGGTGGACTCTCGCTGCAAGCTCCACCTGCCTCAGCCAGCGTCACCATCAGCAACCTGACAAACGAGCAGGATAATGCCAGTGTGTCTCTTTGTCTATTTTTTGCCTAATTGCCTACTTTTTTCACATTGCTGCTTCTTTTTTACATTAAGTTTCACTCTCAACCATGTCCAGGTCATATTTCAATAATCTTCATCAAGAGATAAATTCAAAGCAAGGCAAAGTTTCAAAAAGGCTCATAAGCCATGAGTTGAGTGTGGGCTGATATAACTGAGCTGGTGAGAGATGCTAAAACACCAACCTGAGAGCTAGCTCTGACTTTACAACTTAAATGATAATGAGTATTAAATGTCAATTGTTAAATCAGGGCCATTTTATTCAAGAGAATATTTTGAGTTCTTTGGTCGGATGTAACTTATATCTTTTATGGTAACGCTTTATTTTAAGGTGTCATAATACAGAGTAATTACCTAATTAGGTGCTCAGTAGTAGCCATTGTACTGTTTGTACATTGTACATTAAATAAAATGTACTTATCATGTAAAGTTATGGGACAGCCTGTAGTTACAGTCTGTAATTATGTAGCTGTAACAGACTTTTACACATATGTACTCTGTATTATGGACACCTTAAAATGTATTACCTCTTTTATTAATATATATGTCCTGTCAGGTTCTCAGGAGCTGTCACATGTGTCCAGTGCGGCAGGTCTTGTAAGCGGTGGAAACAGCGCTCCAGAAATCACGCTGACTATTAATAACTCCAGTCTGACACAAGCTTTAGCACAGACCAGTGCTGCTGCATCTACACCTGCCACCAGTACACCAGAGATCACACTCACTATAGCAGGTACACACACACAAACTGCTGCACTTTCTGTTCAGATTGAACACCCCAATAAACAAATCCCAAAAGTGACACTGCATTACACACTCTTTATGACTAAATCATAAATATTTTAGGAAGACACCTTTTTGAAATTGCAAAAATGCTCCAAACATGATTTTTGATGGAGGGGGCCTTGTTTCTAAAGCAGTCCAAATTATTGCGTTCTCAGCATGGTGTGTGTGTGTGTGTGTTTTGTTTTCTTTTGAATTGTACGTTTTCATCAAAAATACAATACAAATATTAAATTGAACAAAAAACATTAACATTAAAGGAGCCGTATGTAGGATTGACACCGAGTGGTTGAACTAGGTATTGCAGTTCAAATTCAAAATATTGGAGAT
>JAUMHE010000264.1:99001-121359 GCA_032359235.1 Enteromius mattozi
ATATTGTAATACCTATGTCATACCCATGTCATTATACAAATTTGTGTCCCCATAAACCACATAAACATGCACACACAAATCATCTCTTTTCTGAAACAAAAAGTATCAAGGATAAATGACCTAATACGCTCTGAAATAGAGTGACCTTTGACCTGACAGCTAAACTGGGTGCATATTGTTGCACAATGCATCATTGCTCATCCATTTCAGATAGAATTTTTATTTTCCTCATAAAACAGGGGAGATTTGCTTTGTTTGACCTCATAACAGCATACTGAAAAAATATATAATTTTGGGATAAACCTATATAAAATTTCAATAAATTTATCTGTAAATATGTTTGTACACCACCATTTAAAAATATGGGGTCTGGAAGATTTTTGGATATTTAAAAAAGTTGAATAATGTGAAATATTATCACAATTTAGTTTTTTTTCTATTTGAAGATATTTTTAAATATAATTTATTTAAATGCAATTTATTAAGCTGAATTTCCAGCATCATTACTCCTGTCTTTATAGTGTTATATGATCCTTCAGAAATCTTTATTATTATCAACGCTGAAAACTGTTACAAAAATCAATGGGAAAAAAAAATATATACAGAAACTTTATTTTAATATGGTACACTGTGCCATATTTTGAAGGACTTTTAAGAGTACAGTTGTCCTGTGTCATTTTTGTGAAATGATTTTGTGGATTTTCAGAAAATTGTTTTATAGAGATGTCTTTATTGTCAAGCAAATGAATCATTGCTGAATAAAATAATACTTTATATTAGGTGGCCTTAACTACTATGTACTTAAAAAAGAGCAATAATTGTGGTCATATTGTATTGCAAAACACTTCTGCTGCTATTGAGGTGGATATGGGTAAGGTTAGGGACAGGTTTGGTGGTATGGGTAGGTTTCACTGTGGGTTAAGTTGTAATTGATGGGTCAACAGTGTAATTATAAATATTAGTACAATGTAAAAACTTGTATGCACACAATAAGTGCATTGTACCAAATGGCTAATTTCAATGTGAGTACATAGTAATTAGGGCCACCTAATATAAAGTGAGAGCATACTTCCTTAAAAAAAATAAAAATAAATAAATAAATACTGACCCCATGCTTTGGAATGGTAGTGTATGTCATGTTGCTAATGTTTCAGCAATGTAAAGCATTTATCCAGGCCAGTGAAGCTACCTGAACCTGAGAAATTTAGAAAGAAAAGTGTCAGAAGCAGCCCAAAACACCACACACATAGACAACAACTGCCCCACACACTGAACAAAGTCATTACGCCCTAGAATAACAGCAGCCCAACACACTTCGGCAGACAGTCAGTATGAGGGTGTGTGTGTGTGTGTGTGTGTGTGTGTAGGATGGGTGGCAGAATGCCACTGACAGCTGAATTTACAAATTGATTCTAATTGACAAACACAAAGAGGAACACACAAGTTAGAGCAAATGGTTACAGAGAACACACACAGAGAACATTCAAAGGCTAAAGATCAGAAATACAGATATTTCATGAGTTATATCTGTGATATGGGTACGGCTTGAGAACATGACTCGCAGACCACAAGATCCTTCAATGGACTACCTGATTAAAGAAAGACATAACATGATATACACTATAACTGGTATCAGGAACCTTTACCACCTTTAGAACCTTTCTGATGCACAAAAGGTTATTTATAGTGGAATAATTAAAGTGTCCTTTACACTAAGAATAAAATGGCTCTTTTAAGGACTGTTCTTTTGGTGAGCCTAAAAGGGATCTCCTGAGGCATTCTGAAGGAAATCTTCTTTTAGCAACTTTAGTGTAGGTGTTAAGTTGGGGAAGTGGAGAAATCGTGAAAGAATCATCACATGAATGAGGAACAGCTTCTTAAAAATCCTTGAGAATAGCCTATGATTGACAGGTTAAAAATGAAAAAGCTTCTCTCTAACTTATTTTTTAAAAAAGAACTGTTTATACCCAAGCCACATAACATAATGCCATAATTTCTAAGAGTGAAACTCTCTCAGAATAGCATGTAGGTGTGTCTCAACATGAATACACACACAGAGATAAGGTGGATTGGAGGCTCTGCATGTTTTGGCGTAATAAAACCTCATTCATCCCCTGGTTTTCCCTGCTGAGAGGTGCGGAAGACTTGTGACAATGTTATCACTAAACGCTGTAGTATTCACTGGACGACTGCCAAACAATGCTTTGTCTGTGTTGAAAGTGAGTGTGATTTTGCTTTCCTCTCCGTAGGCCAGTGACACATTAACACAGCATACATGTTCTTATGTGAACGTTTATATTTTTAGCATGCGTTGCCTTGCTTTTAGAAAGTGTTGTACCACATATATGTGTGTGTGTGAGCAGTGGCTCTGTCCTTGTGCGTGAATCTGTGTGAAACGTGAGTCAATCCAGCTATCCCAAACTGGCAAACGTAAGCAGCGTCACCTGTCGCCCTGCGGCCCGCAGACAGCCAGCTCCGCAGCAGCTGAGGGTCACCGGTTCAGCGGGCGTCTGCCACACACTTGCCACATTCCCTTTTAACGACCGCCATTGTTTTTCTTTCTCTTTTTTCTGTCCTTGTGTGCTGTAACTCAACTCCTTCACAGCTCTCATCTTTTCATTTCAATCCCCTCTTTCTCTCTCTCTCCCTCTCTGCTGCTATCCCTCACACACACTTTACTGGCAGTGAAAGCTGCACACACACACGCACACAATTCCTTTCTTTCTCTCCTTCCCTCTCTTGCTCTCTTTAACCATTATCCGCCACAATAGGGATCAACTTTCAATTTAGCATGTCCTCTAGTTATCACTACAGAACTCAGATTATAACTCAGCATGTAAATACACAGATATACACTAACGAATATTGTATACATTATTGTGGATTATAAAAAAAACGCTTGTTATTACAGTAAAATATGTAAGATACAAAAATTAGACAGGAAGAATAATATTGTTTAGGATAGTTAGAAGTCTGGCATATACTTCAGGAACGTTTTGCAATTAACTGACGTTATGACAGTGATTATAAAATAAAAAATAAAATCCATGTTAGTGATGTTTGAATAACTTTAAATGCTATTTTTATCTCACAAAATAAATAAATAAATAAATTAAAAATAAGAAAAAAATAGTGGTATTGTTGTAATGGCTACAACATTTTAAATTAATTGACTTTATTAACAGTGATTACTTAGTGGATATAAAATGGGAAATCTACTCAACTGCCAAGAAGCTGAACAGTCAACATGTCATAAATATTAAATAACATGTGACAGACACTTTCTGTAAATGGGATAAATAATGTGTGCATTATAGCCTTATTTAAGTCTAAAAGTAAAATAAATGATAAAATGGACATTGAATAAATTATTTCCCTTTCTTAAAACATTTTGGGACAATCATTGACAATTTTTAAGCTTAGTTGTTCAAGTGGTCTACCACATAGTCTTATGCACTTTTGTTTCTCAAAATTATTTTATGAAGGAGCAAGCAATAATTACAGTTTGTAATTATGTAGATGTAATAGGCTGTTATTCTTACACGTTACAGACCGAGTCTGTTACACATCTACTTGTGTAACCAAAAGATTGTCACATATGTGTTGCAGATTTTACACAACGTAATTATACATTCAAGTACACAGACATAAGCTACTTAAAATAAAGTGTATCAAGATTGTACTTAAGTGTAATTCATGTGTATCTATACTGTAAACCTTATCTAGCTGCACATTAGTTTGATTTAACCCATTAGTACACAGCTTAAATACATGTAATACCTTTCTAATTACATGAAAACTACAGAATATTACACAGGCCTACTTAAAATAAAGTGTATCAAGATTGTACTTAAGTGTAAGTAGCTGTGTAACAGACTCGGTGTGTAACATATGTGTAACAGTAGCTGTCTGTTACATCTACATAATTACAAACTGTAATTACAGGCTGTTCCATAACTTAGTTACTTGATAAGTACATTTAATTTTATCTAAGTACAATGGCTACTAAGTACCTAATCAGGGAATTACTCTGTATTATGACACCTTAAAATACAGTGTTACTATATTTTTTTTTTTTTGCAATTGTTCAGTAGAAGTTTGCCACTAAAGCTAATTCTAATTTTATAATGGATTTTATCAGTGACGGATTATCATTCCATTGAACTATTACTGAACACTAAGAGTGCAAAAACAATATCAACAAAAAACACTATCATCAAAAGTATAAAAAGATCAATGGGTTATACTTTATTTTGATAGTCCACTTTAGACATTCTACTAACTATAAGTAACTTTGTAACTACATGTCAACCAATTCTCATTAATTTGCAACTAAATGTCTACTAACTCTCTGTGTAGCCTGTTAGGGTAGGTTTAGGGTTAGTAGAATAAGTTGACATATACTTACAAAGCTTCTGATAATCAGTATGTTGTTTGTTGTGGACCTATAAAAAAAAAGTGTTAGAAGATATTAATCAGAAAGTCTACTAATTCTGTAATGACTGCAAGTTGACTTAGTTATTACTGTTAGTAGAATGTCTAAAGTGGATAATCGAAAAAAGTGTAAAGTACCATCAATGGTTCTACCATAGCATTTTGATTTGTACCATGGTATTCAGGAATAGTTCACCCAAAAATGAACAGCCAGGTTACAACCTTGTTAAAATATCTTCCTTTGTGTTTGGCAGAACAAAGAAATTCATACAGGTTTTAAACTACTTGAGGGTAAGTAAATGATGACAGAATTTTCATTTTTGTGTGAACTATTCCTTTAAATACTACGATATTCTGTATTAATATGGCAATAACTTTTTGAAGGAAAATACAGTGATTTAATGAATTTGGTAGATTCTGTTGAAAATATAATCTCAGAAAACAACAACAAATAACTTTAGTATAGAAGGTAGTGCCATGCTAGTGCCTACCAAACAGACAGAAGATCACAGGGACAATAGAGCTGCAATACCTGACCCCTGACAGACGCTCTATTCCTACCTCATTGGTCAAAGGTCAGCAGTCCTTCACACCAATTTTAGAGCCAATAAAACTGAAACCAAATCCATGACTCAAGGTGAAACAGAAAAAGGCCAAAGAAGATGACAGAGATAAATGTTGACAGTTCAAAACTCTTCAGCTTAAATGTCTGTTGTCTTTTTAGTTGTGAATCACTGACACCTGTGCCAGCAACAACTGCTCGAGGAATCAATAGCTACTAGTTGTGTTGGTATGTGTGTATGCACATATATATGTACGTGTGTATGACACTGTGTATATGTGTGTGTGCAGCGGGTGTCTGTGACTCACCACATTGTTCTTCTGGTTGGTATTTTGGTCCTGATTGAAGCTGCAAACTCTAAAGCGAACCAAACAACTGTGTCAGCAGCAGCAGTGTGTGTGTGTTTCATACAGGGATTCATCATCCGGCAGTGATGTGTGTGTTCATTGGCCCTGTCCCTGCTCTCCTTACAGAAACTCAGAAGCCATCATGACGGATGCAGGACATGATGAATGCTTCATCTGTATCCCAACTGTCAAGAGGAGGTCAGACACACACATATGGACACACACACACACACTGGCAGTAAAGAATTTGAGGAGGGGAGGGTTTGACACAACTAATATAATCTCTAATATAATCTTCTCACAGCAGTAATGTGTTATCCTGTCAGATTCTTCAGAAAATCATTCAGGAATCACACACATATACACACACACACAACTTGGATGCCAATCCTTATTTGCAATCTGACAGCTGTTAATTACTCCTAATTGATAAAGTCACCTCACTGTGAGGGGGTCTGAAGTCTGATTAGCCAGCAACAGATGGGGCTGCAGTTATCACGACCGTATTGACTACTGTGTGTGTATTTATGTGTGTGTGTGTGGGAGGAACCTCAATGATGCTGTATTGCTCCCCTAAGGAGTTTATCAAGGCAATCACTGCACTCTGGGGAAATCTCTCTTCTCTTCTCTTCTCTTCTCTTCTCTTCTCTTCAATACTAATTATACCAAGCATGAAAATTTTATGTGAAAATTAAAACTGTTTGGTAACACTTTATTTTAAGTTGTCATAATACAGAGTACTTCCCTAATTAGGTATCCATTGTACTTACATGAAATTAAATGTACTTATAATGTAACTAAGTTATTGAACAGTCTGTAATTACAGTTTGTAATTATGTAGATGTAACAGACAGCTACTGTTACACATATGTTACACACTGAGTCTGTTACACAGGTAGTTACACTTCAATACAATCTTGATACACTTTATTTTAAGTAGCTTATGGCTGTGTAATATTCTGTAATTCTAATGGAAAAGTACCAGCTTATTACATCTACATAATTACAAACTGTAAGTGCAAACTGTTCCATAACTTAGTTACATGGTAACTACATTTTGTTTTATGTAAGTACAATGGCTACTACTACGCATGTGCTAACTAGGTAATTACTCTGTATTATGGACACCTTAAAATAAAGTGTTACAATATTTTTTACTTAACTTAATGCTGCCCAAAATCCTCTTTCTGAAGATTGTGCAAGCTGCTATTTTTAATCCAAAAGTCAAGCAATCACATTGATCATAGGAGCTCCACAAAATTAACAATATAAATACATTTGTGTGAGGACCAAAACAAAATTTTGGGCGTATTCACTGAATATTTCTCCCTGCAACAATGTATATGTAACAATAATATATAGGAAATACAAATTTGTCCATTTGTGTGCATGGTTAATTATTTTTGTCCCCTCATTATGGTTAAATCATGGCCATGTTATATGAATTTGTTCCCTCAATTTCTTTTATTTATTATTTACTGGAAAATAAGTCACACAGGATGAAAGAAAGAATAAAACATATAAGTCACAACAGTGTATACGTCACATATTATTACATTAAAAAAGAACAGGAATATTAAATATATATGAAACAAACACAAATTATAGAAGAATTATTATTAATGACAAACATAATCACAATTTATTTTTGGGAAAACACAGTAAATTGTGGGAACGTTGTCCTAACTCATTCTCATTTTCTCAGTCATGCAAATGAATCCCTAAGCCACAGTATCTTTCAAAATTTTCATTTGTGATTTTAAATTTATGATTAGCAGACGCGTGAAAACCAGCGGTTTATGATTTTTGATATCAAACTTGCAATGCACTTTTCTGCAGCATGTTTGAATATGCACATGCACAACAAGATCTTGAAGCAAAGAGAGTAACGCACTTGGCAGACATTTTCATTTATTTAAATCTGGGTCTGTTCTTTAAACATACATGTTTGGAATGACATGATGGTTTGACATTTTAAATTTTTCTGTGTAGAGTAACCCTTTAATATCATAATAAACCTCAAACATGGGATTGTGCGTTTAAGACCACCAAATGAGAAAATTAAATTTCAGCAAAAGAAAGGAGAAACGATAGAAAGATTGAGGAGAGGAAAGGAGAGGAGAGAAGAGGAGAGGAGAGAGTGATGGGGCGAGTCTTGTTGACCTTCAGTTGGAGTGAACCTTTTCATTAGTGCAAGAGACAACTCAAGGATGGAGTCTGGGAGATGAATTAGGATGAGGGGCCACAAATTTGTCCAGGACAAGGCCTTCCCTGATTAAAACTCATCTGAGTAACATCACCTCTGAAACACCCCAACCTTCCCAACCGCCAATCTGTCTCCACACAACACATATGTGAGTTAGGGTGAGTGTGTTTGCGTGTTATGAAAGAGAAAGAGAAGCACAAGAAGGTCACTATATTTGAACCAAACTTTTAGAGACATGAAGCTCATGTGTGAATTAGTGTTGGAGAGGTTCCAGGGAAACAGTCATCAGGTCTGTGACGGGGTTTTAGGGTTAATGTGCTTGGAAGGTCATAGAGGTCACAGTACCAGGTCATCTGCACCCCTTGAACCCAAGATATTTTGCATTTCCACTGTACCGTCAACTCCCCTAAGAAATGTAGAGAACACTCACAAATGGAGGTTAATCAGTTAAACGTGATAATAACTGTCCAGTTAATATTCTGATCTACTTAACATTCTAACTCCTGAATGCGACTTTTACAATGACAAGATGCATTTTGTACAACTTAAAGTCATGCCAAATATTGGTAGAAATATGAAGAACCTGTGTCGCTGAATTAATCTTAATCACACGAAACAAAGAATAGATGAGTTATTACGTAAGGAGACCCATATGCTGGCCCCATGTGGTCCTTATTGTCATGAGGGACGGTTGGATTGAAAAAGAGATCTTCGTTAAGCTGCTAAGGGGCTAAAGCTTACGGGGAGAATGGTGACTATGAGCCGTGTTAAAGCCAGTTACCCCACAGACCCATACATTAGAACCTAATGACCTAAACACCCACAGATTAAAGCATGAAGTGTGCATGTGTCTTGTGTTCTGCATTTGTGTATGACTTAAAATGCATAACAAAAATGTTTTTATGTTTTTTTTTTTAGATAATTGTAAAATCTACTCTCAATTTCTAGTGTTTTATTAAATGAATACATCTCACAAAAACTATCCATAAAAATGAGACATCTGGGTTAAATGTAAGTGTAGGAAAAAAGATAAATTGTGCATATTTTTGTACATACAGAAATTGTGCACAATGATTTCTACCTTTTTTTTCGGTGGGGGGATTGGGATGTTTCTATTTTATTAATAATACAATTTTCTGTCCTTTTTTTGCCATGTAAGAATATCTGAATACCTAAATGAAAACTGAAGTACTACAATAATTATTATTTTTTTTATTAATTTTAATATATGTTTATTATTTGTGGTATTAATACAATCATAAGGGCATATATATTGTAAGTATTTTATATTGTGTATATATATATATATATATATATATATAGTATTATTTATTTTTCATTTTTACCCCCTCTTGTAACAAACAGAAACTTAAATCTTTCTGGATATTTAGATATTTTTTTGCTGTAAAACACTAAAAAAAGAAGAATAGTGATTAACATGTTATTTCTATCCTATCCTTAAATGCAAACAAACAAACAAACAAAAATACCAAAGAAAAGTCTTTACTGTTATACTAAAGCAGCCTGATATGCTTCTTATAAATTATTTAGTGTGATTAATTGCATCCAAAATAAAAGTTTTTGTTTACATTATGTATGTGCATACTAGGTTTATTTATTATGCATAAATAAATATATGCACATACAGTATATATTTAGAAAATATTTACATGTATATATATATATATATATATGTATATACTGTATATACACATATATTTATCTTATTTTGTTTTATATTATATATAAATAAATTTAATATACAAATATACACAGTACACACTCATATATTATATTAACAAAAATTAATTTTGGATGTGATTAATTGTGATCGTTGACAGCACTGAAATTATTAATGTTATTTAAAATATTTACATAAATATTTACATAAAAATGTGGTTTATCGCTGCAAGAGAGAAGGATAATTTATTAAAGTGCACTCCTTTCATCTCTAATTTCAATAAATGAGATGTCATTTTGTTTGCATAGAGAAGGAAATGAACAGGGCCTGTTCTACAAACAAATCCCAAATAAATGGAGGAAGGAGAGGAGAAACGGGGGGTGGCGTGACAACTCAGATACATCAGATAAGGCCGTTCATCCAGCGGGGGCCTGGAGGCGCACCTGAGGGCCCAGAGCCGGAGAGGTAGAGGATTTGGGGTGGGAGGTGGAGGAGGTTGGGGGTGAACGGGGGCAGCAGCGAAAAGTGAAGCTTGTTGGGAAAGGGTGTGCCAGGAATGAGTCACCACCATTACCATAACTTTCTTTGAGGTTGAGAGACTTTAGGCATCTTGTTCCCACGCTTGTTGTTTGTGTCATCCTCTGATAATATCTAGCACTTGTTACTTCTTCTGGCATTTCCTGTCCACGTTGCATCGGACCGAGGGGTCAGAGGTGAAGTGCTGTGATTTTCCTTTTATATCTGCCTAATTACTATTAAAGAATAATTCTAAAAATACAATTCCTTTCATTGTTTATGCAATTTCATGGCTTACTTTCTTCCACAAAATGTAACGTTCTTAATTATTGATAATCTTTTCCTCTAGTGAGCTGCTAGTTTGTGAAAGAATCATTTAGGTGTTAAGAACCTGAAAAAAACAGTTCATTAAAAAACCTAAATGAAAAAGTATCATTTAAACACTACTTCTCTGCTTGGCTCAGGTGCTGCAGTCAAGACTTATAATGAACGAAAACCATTCCGCCATCATTTACTGAACCTTAAATCTGTATGAGCACAAAAGAAGATATTTTGAAGAATGTGGGTAACCAAACCTATTGAATTACTTTTTTTAATACTATAAAAGAAAATGCTACTGATAGACTTCATAACTAAGACTAACTTCATAAGATGCATGAACTTCTTCAAGACACCTTTATGTTGCTGGTGCATTCTTGTTGAATCTTGAAGGAACCAGTCTCTTTTTATTTTAACTGAATAGAAAAAAAGTGACCAGAACATTGTTTTAAATAAATACTTAAATGAATAAATAACAGGTTTGCATAAAAGATGATTTGACTTTTTATTTTTCTTAACCTACTTACCTATTTATTTAACTTAATAAAATATTAAATTGAATACAACACAAGTAAATAGTTGAACATTATTAAATCTTTAATTTAATAAAATTTTATTTTCCCCTTGTTACAAGCATAAATCTTATTAGAATGTTGCAAGGATATTGAGATTTATTTTCACTTTTATTTTTACTTTTTTTTTTTTTTTGAAAAATTACTAATTACTAATTTACTAATACTAATTTACTAATGTATTTATATTATATTATATTTAAAATTCACTGATGATGGCAGTGCTTGTATTGCATTTTAATTTATGCTGACTTTAATTTAAAAAAAAGCTATGGAAAGGTTTAGAATGTACTTAACATAAAAATAATTACAGTTAACAGTAATTAACAACATTAGCAAACATGAACTGAAAATGAACAACACTTCTACAGCATTTATCAATCTTAGCTAATGTTAATTTCAGCATTTACTAATGCAATATTAAAATCATTAGTTAATGCACTGTGAACTAACATGAGCTCACAATGAACAACTGCATTTTCATTAACTAACATTAACAAAGATTAATGGATAGAGTAATAAATGTAGTATTCATTGTTTGTTCATGTTAGTTAATACATTAACTAATGTTAACAAATGACATCTTATTGTAAAGTGTTACCGAAAATAATCTTAATGGTCCCAAAAATAGTCTCTAATTATTGTAACTGTATAGAAATAGTGACCAGCACTAAAACAACAAAATAAAAGAAAATCAACAGGTTTGAGTAAATGATAGAACTTGGTTACACTTTATTTTAAGGAGACATTGTTACAGTAAAATAACACAAATTAGTATTTTAATATAGTATTTTAAATGAACTACATGTACAGAGTTAAAGTTTGCTTTAGGGTTAATTACATGTGAGCATGGATAATTTATCAGATTTTTATTTTATAGATTTTTTAGAGTGTCTTTTTTATAAGAGCTTGTCTTATAAATGCAGATAGTCCCGACACTCTGTGTAGATGGCCGCCGGAGCTCACACAGACAGGATGTCTGTGCTTTGAAAGAGAAAACTCTAATTATGTATTTGTAGCACTGGACAAGCAAGATTTTCTATGTGAGCAGACCACTATGCAAAACATCCCACTTATGAAATGCCAGACAGAAAATTATAGTCTGTCTCCCCAGCGAGTGAATGTGAGTAGCTGGAGTGATAGATTGCTGGATTACTCATTGATGGATGTATTGATTGATGGATGAGCGATGGACAGGTTACGTCTTCCGTGGTTGATCGGAGCAGTAAAGTCTCTTCCCAATTAGTGGCAGACAATCGCAGGCCTGCGGGACAAGGTGGACACAGACTGTGGCAAGCTGTTGGCCCAGCGGGGCGCAGAGCAGCTCCCATAAATCCAAATGCCTGCCCTGAAGAGAGAAACAGCGAGAGAGAAAAAAGAGAGAGCGAGAGAAAAAGAGAGAGAGACAGAAATGTTGAAATCAACGCTCAAACAAAGAGAGGGAAGATAAGAGGGGCGAGAGTGGCAAGCGAACGGGGGGATTGCATTGAGTGGCTCCACTGTAAATACCACAGAAGTTGTAAAAGAGTAAAACACTGCAGCGAAGGCAGCTGCCCAGAGCGAGACAAACAAAGACAATGAACTCCACCCATTCACCAGTGGATGTCTGGTGCAATTACACCCCAGAAGAATGAGTTAATATTCCACTGCTGCTGAGCCCAAACTGACCCTGCCGGCTTTCCTAATGACTCCATGCACAGATTACGAGAACAAACGATGTTATAGACATCTAGGGTCAAAGTGTTTGAGGCTGATCGTACAAAGACAAAAAAAAAAAAAAAAATTCAATTACAAATGAGATCTCTTAACATCCCATTTAACAGATTAAATGGACAGAAATTGAAGCATTGGAGATTTAGGGGGAAAAAAATGTCCCAGTTGTGACTTCAAATGAAATTTCAACAAGTCGAAGAACTTAATACGGCTCATACTTTTTTCATTAGCTTCCTCGAAGAACAACTGATTTGAATGGAGCCCCTGATCATATTATTAGAAATTACAGAAATTATTATTTCAATGCTTTTGCATTCTTTCACAAGGCTTTTGCTTTCCCTCGAAAAACTTTGCATTGCACTTCAGGAAGTGAACTCAGTGTTTACTCAATGTTTAGCAGGAACACACAATGCTTTTGCGAGAGACTACAAATGTTTTGCGAGAAAATGAGAAGTGTGTCAGGGAAATGAAATACTGAAGCATTGAAATATATTTTTTCCTCATATTTCTTCTTTCTTTCTTAAGAGCTCTGTAGGTTTGAGCTATGCTATTTATTCACTTTATACTCTTTATTTGTATTTTTGCCTACAACCCGAATTCTGGAAATGTGAATAAAATAAAAAGCCAATATTTTATTCACAATAGAACATAGAAAACATAACAAATTTAGAGAAAACATAACAAAAACTGAGAAATGTTACACTTTTATCCACTAAATGGGCTGATTTCAAATTTGATGCTTGCATGCTACCGGTCTCAGAAAAGTACCAGTAAAGATCCTTGTTGGATGTCTTCGGGTCCTCAGACGACACTGCATCACTCATCGGCATGATTCTGTCATTGAAATTACTAAATGGGCCCAGGGATACTTCCAGATGCAACTGTCAGTAAACACAATCTGCAATGAGAAAGCTCTATCATGGAAAAAGAAAGCCATATGTAAACATGGTCCAGAAATACTGTTATGTCCAGTAGGTCAAGCGCATTTAAAATGGACTATTTAGAGACCTGTAGCAGGCGTCAAATATGAAATGATCTCATTTTGTTCACGAAATCATACAATTTCTCAGTTTAAACATTTTTATGTTCTCTATGTTTTATTGTGAATAAAATATTGGCTCATGTGGTTTGAAAGTCTTTCAGTTTTCATTTTATTCAAATATTAAAAAAAAAAAAAAAAAAAAATCAGGAATTCAGACTGTATCTGTATTTTGTGAAAGAATGTAAAACTGTAACTGTTTTTCTAGGTTTTTTTCTTCTCAGGTGAATCAGAAGACACTATTCAACTAGATAAGTGAGACTAGATAAAGTCGGTTAACTGATTGTAAATTAATCAGGAGTAATTTCAAAGATGCTGATTATCTATTGACATTGTTTCCTTCAAATGACACAACATAAGATCATGAACAATTTATCCCCAATCTAACTGATGTTTGTAAAATCTTCCAATGTCCTGAATAAATGTGCATCCCCAAGCCCACAGTAGAGTGAATACATGTTTCTTAGTAATATTTTAATCTAATGTTTAACAATCATCATTTGCATCACAGTTTGCTTTGGACTCATTATATTAAGACACAAAGTGTGGTTAATGAGTTCTGTTTATTAAATAACATTTCATCAGATGATCAGAAAGAAGTATATTCTGTCAATCAATGTGTGTGTATTTATGTATATAGACATCTTTTCCCTAAATGACTTTAAACTCATGTTTTCCATTAAAATGACCAACCATGACTAAGTAGCATGATTTCTTGTCTCATGCTGATTCTGACCTTTTTTTTTCCCCCAGAAGGTAGAAGCTTATAAAACATATAAATAAATGTGGCTGTTTTTACCCTTGAGACAAAACTTATTAACACAGTATCTCTCTTTTTCTCTTTTCAATCCTTTCTCTCGGCTGATGATGTCCAGTGCCTGTGGGTCATCATAAAGCGCTCTGACGAGGGATGTGCTACTGTTCTTAAATTAGCATTGTGGCCTCCTCCAGAGAGACATATGTTTTAGTGTCTGCAGCCGCTCAAATCCCCCTCAAATCTGCCCCTCAGTCCAGCCCGGCTTAAGACCACACCTCTCATTATAATCAACGCAACACATTTAATCAATGGAGCAAAAAAACAACAACATGTATTTGCAAACACAGTTACTCCAGTCATAGACACCATAATACAGCTTTTAACTGTCTCACTGGATCTGCGTGTACTGCTCTGATCTGAAAGATGAAAGAAATGCCAAAGTGACCTCAGAATGACAAGGTGGACTTCTGTGCTACTAATTTGTTATATTTTGAATTTAAATCTCATGTGCAGGTCACATTTAATCTTGAAACTCAAAAGAAATTAATTGTATTTTGCATTAAAGAAAAGTGTATTTTTATAATTCAAGAATTTTTGCATTGTAACATATACAATATTTTCATGAAAATTTAACTTATTGAAATTTGTTTGAAAAGTTTTATTTTTAAATATTAATGTATCATTTTTATTTGTTTGTTTGGTTAATTCATTTAATATCAATGCTGAATCTCATCAGATTACCATTCATGTAGTACAGTAGTTTGGAGGGAATATGTTTAAATGTTTTTAAACAATTTTACAATTTTCACTACAGTAAAGAGAATTTGGGGGAAAATGTGTTTAAATGTTCTATGTTCTAAAACGACACTATTGAAAAGAGAATTTAAATGACAAATTTGCTTAAATTTCTTAAAGCATGCTTACAAAATAAAAATAAATAAAGATGCATTTCCTTAAATATAATAATAATAAAATAGCATACAATAACAAGAATTTGGGGTAAAATGTGTTCAAATGTTCCATAAAAAATTACACTATTGAAAATAGAATTTGAAAGACAAATTTGTTTAAATGTCTAAAAGCGTGTATAAATAAATAAATACATTTAAAAATGGCACTAAAAAAGTGCATTTGAAAAGAAAAAATGCGTCTACTGTAAATATTCTGTGTCTTAAAAAAATAGCATAGAGTAAAGAGAATTTGGGGGAAAATGTGTTTAAATGTTCTATAAAAAAACGACACTATTGAAAAGAGAATTTGAAAGACAAATTTATTTAAATTTCTTAAAGAATGTCTGAAAAAAAATAGCATACAGTAAAAGATAATTTGGGGGAAAATGTTTAAATGTCCTAAAAATGGTAACTGTTTTGAGCTACAGTAAAGAGAATTTGACTAAAAAGAACTCTTTCTTCAAATAAAAACTGTTATTTCTTTTGATTTTGGAGTGAAATATGAGCCGCTCATTCTCTCGCCAGGTTTTGTGAGATTCACCTGAATAGGGCATCTGTAATTGTCTCCCTCAGACTACCATCCAGTTTCTTCTTCAAATCCTGAAGAGTTTTGTCTATGCTTTATTAAGCAGACCGAATTAAGAGGGGGATTGGGGAGCACCAAATGGCACATCATCATCTAGCCAAACACAAATCCTTATCCCTAAATCGCTCAAATTAGTCTGAGAAAAGCTCTCGCTCTCTATGCGGAATGACCTCACACATTGGATCGGCAGGAGAGAGAGGGAGACCTGAGGATAAACAGGGGTGTGACGGATGGGCTGAGTACTAAAGGAGGGACAGGGACGCTTAGAGCCAGGGGACAGAGGCAGGTCGTGGGGCTGCTAATCAGAGGGACCCCGCAGAGCACACAAGACTCAAGGCCTGACGCAGGGGCACGACGGCCCCCAGCCTGCCCCTGCCGTGCAGCGTAGACAGCCCCGCTGAGAGAGCAGTGCACACAAAAGAGCTGTGGCCCAGCGGGGAGCTGAGCGCTGAGCCGAGGGTTAGCATGACAAAGGCCCTGTAATGGAGTCTACCACACCCCAGCCCTCAGCTAAACAAACAGCCACCCTCAGATTCCATTAAGATAAGAGCAGAACACACACTCATCTCTGCATGACAACTAACACACACTTAGCTACTGCACACACACCAGAGAAACATGCACTCAGATCCACGCTTTCCTTTCGGATTCACTATCAGCAATGACAAAAACTTTTCAGAGGAAAGGTGTTTTGTTTCTAAAATTATTCATTTTTGAATAAAAAAAAGACATAAAGCAAGGGTACGGTTTTTCATGTTGTGCATGAAGATTACTGGATTAGGTTTTACTTCAAAAATTCCTTTCATTCAATGTGTTATTTGCAGTTTCATTTGAAGTATTTGTGAAATTTACTAGCAATAGGTGAAGATTGTTTCAAAGTAAATCTACATCAGCTTTCTTCTTTCTTTCTTTCTTTTTCTTTTTTTTTAAGTAGAGCTATAAAATATATCTTCTCTTGGAAGAATTTGATCAATTTGAGCAGAATTTGGTTTGAGACCTCTTCTGAAAGAAACATTACTTGCCTTAATCTGCTCTATAAAATTTTGTTTTGTTTTGTTTTCGAAATTGGCTTCTATAACTTCTATAATAGTGTTTTCAAAATACCAAAACAACAAGCCATCTTCTGGATAAACATTATATTTTATTCTAGATTATTTAGGGTCATTATCTAAAAACTAAAACCATAAAACATAACATTATTTGGAGTAAAATAATGTACTAAAGTAACTAAAACTAAAAATAAAAGAAATAAAAAAAGAAATAAATGAAAACTGAAAAAAACCCACACTAAAATTATATAAGTTTCAAATATTTTAAAACTAATATTATATATCAATTACACTAAGATAAAGCTGAGCTTAATTAACTTTTTATTTTATTATTGTTTTTATTTCAATGATGGCAACCACATTTACTGGTGCTGTTGTTGTCCACTCCTTTCGGTTCGTGCATCACTCTTCTGTCAGCAAAGAAACACACTTCCCTCTTTCTTTCATTCTCTTGACCCTCATCCATCCATCTCCTTCATCCCTATCAGCACATCCGGAGGAGACAGACACGAGGAGAAAGATATCAGCCTGGAAGTTTAGAGTTGATCTAACTGATCACTTGTCCTCAGGACAGGTGTGACGTGTCCTTCCCCCGTCCTCGCTGTCTCCATTACTGACTAATCATGCTAATCACGCCGGAGCAAAAGGCTGAACTCACGGCAGATACCAGCACACACACATGCATTGTGCCACACACATCAGAGGAAATCTGTGAACCCTGGGTCACCAGGAGGAAGAACCTCCATTTTCCTCCGCAAAACAATCCTGTGCGAGAGTGTGAAAGACTCAGATTACTATCACCTCACACACACACACACACATCCAAAGTACATGCATTAGCCCATAACAAAAGGGCCCTAAACCTCCCACACACATCTTGTGACAAGACATTTACCTGAACATTTTATATTGTTCTTCTAGAAAGGATAATAACGTATATTTTTGCATTCACATGAATAACCTTTCTCACTCTCTCCCTGCAACACATACATACACAGATAAAGTGTCACTTCAAAGAAAGTCCCTCGGCCCCAGGCCTGAAAACTGAGTGCTTTCATGAGGAGAGGTGATTTTTGTTATGGGTCAGGGCAGGTGAGCTCCAATGGATGCTTTCCCTTTCATGCCTATATAGGTCAAACATACACATAAACACACATCCTATGGAATCCTAATAGCATGTGTGTGTGTTTGTGTGTGCACACAGAGGTTAACTTAAGTCATTTGTCTCCAGAGGTTTGCTACATTGGACCAAACCTCCCTTTAGGATATCCATTTTCTTTTAGGGCTAGAGTTGTGATCATTATCATTAGTTTAACATAAAAGCAACAGATATGTCCTCATGTACTTTGCTTATTAAATGCTAAGTAAGAAAATAAAAGTTCAGGCAGTATTCTAATTTTTTTTTTCCTATGACCCTATTATGTGCATTGACAAAAAAGGAGAGAAGGAATGTTAAAGAAATTCCCTCCAAAATGCGTAAAATATTATATATTTACCCTCATGTCATTTCAAACCTGTATCAAATAGAGGAACAAACACAAAATTTGGTGTTCTACAGAAGAAAGTTGATATATTGGGAAATATATCAGTTTTTTTGTCATCAGTAAACAGCATTCATTATTGTTTTGGACACCACTGACATACACTGTACAATTAAACATTTTTTAATTTATGTTTAGAATATGAAGTGTGAAGAGTTTCTAAGAAGTTGTACCTTTAAATGGACCACATCTCGGAGATAAAACCATGAATGAACTAAATACAGAATTAACGGTTTTGGCATTGACTAAAAGTGTGAGAATGTTGTGGGAATATTGGGATATACTGTACACATTTGACAACCCATCTAGCTGCCTTTCTTTCTCAGATTAATTTGCGTATATATAAATAACGGAAATATTTCTTTCTTTGCACACAACCCAAATCTTGTCTGCTGCCAGAAACAAAAGAAACAAGGTAGATCTTTATCACATTATTTTTAGTGCCATAAAAATTATTCATCATTTCTTTTTGATATTCAACAGTAGCTGAAGGCTCTTTTGCATAAAGCTGAGGAAAACCGATAATTCCCATACTACGTTTACCATGTGAAAATGTCAAGATGCAAAACAGTTTATTTTCTTTACTTTCAAAAACCTGTTCGCCAAGTATCAGTGATTTTCTTAGCAAATTTGTCAGATGACTATCAAGTAGCAGGAGAAACTTCTCACAAAACGCAAATAATCCTCATCAGGATGTAAAATTATCGATGCGCATGATTTTTCCACTTTTTTAATGCCTAAAAAACCTCTTTGAACTCGGGCCTGCTGCACCTTACCATGAGCAAACATTACAAATATCAGGAAAGAACAAAAGCAAATAAGTGAGTATGAGGGGAAAACAGGTAAAATTAAAAGGCAAGGGTATGCTTTGTGTTTTACAAGCTGGACTGTTTACACGTAAAAGTCTTTTAATAAGAGGTTGGCAGGGAACAGACAACAGACTGCAGCTTTCATCTCGCACGGCCACTTCTCCTTATTTACGAGCGCTTGTGTCCCACTGTGTAAACAGGACACTAGCAGGGCACTGTTACACAACACACTACACACTTGGATTGTATCAGAAGAACACGGCCTTTATTTGAGGACAGGGACTTGGAGAATCCACACATGAGCAGAGAGTGGCTTTTGAGCATCTGAAAGTAAGAAAGTAGCTGAATATAAAATGTAAAAGGAATCTTCATATGTGCTCATTTTACTAGAACTAGGTTTGCCTAAAAATGAACATTTTCTCATTATTTACTCACCCTTGGGTCATTCCAAACCCCATAAGGCTTTCTTTGACCTTTAAAAAATAAATAATACTCTCATTTTTTGTCCATCCATTGAAAATCCATGCAACCAAAACTTTCATGATTCAAAAAGTAGATAAAAGTAATCCACTTGAGTATTTTTTTAGAAGATGCAGTCACTTTATGTAATGAACAGATGTAATGTAGGTTATTAATAGCGCTAACATGCTTCTTTGATGCATAATAACTAGTGAGATTTGTTTCGCGTGTCAAGCAAGCATGACTGAGCTTCCATTTACCATATTTGATGTGTACAATGTAAGTGAAGGGACCAGTGGGTGAATAAATAATATAACACAATTATTATTATGTAAACTACACTTTTACACCGTTGTAAAAAAAAAAAAATGTGTTCCAAACCCTAGTGAACTGCCTTCCTATGCATCATAAACACACCCCTAACATAAAGGCCATTCCAAATGGAAAGAAGCTAACCTTCAGGAGGCGGGGCTTAGAGGAGAAACAAAAATGTACAGTATGTGGAAAATAATGTGTTTTTTGCACCACATAAACACACTGCATTACACCAAATACACACACAAAAAAACTTTTTAGCAACATCAAAAAGACCCCTTTAATGACACTAATAATAATTCCTGTCAGATGTTCTCATGTGCTGTTAGCATGTTACTTTCCCTTTTGTTTAGCGCTAAGAACTCTTCTCTTAAACATGAGAAACACCTGTTCTCTCCTGTCTCTTTAACCCTGCAGGCTAAAACTGCAGCACACACACACACACACACAGACTCGCGGCTGTGCACCCCAAGGCTAAAACTGCACTCTTGTACACAACATGCCAACCAGAGTTCATAAGAAGAAAAAGTATGTCCTTCAATCATTCTAAAAATATTAACAGCTCATGCACCCCCCCAGACACTTTCACCATAAGCACAAACAAAGATGAGCAAAAAGGACATTTATCATGTGCAAATGTGGCCCTGTGTTTGTTGAATCATAAACAGACCATATACTGAACACGAGGAGCGGCCATCATTTACACTTTCCTCAATAAAACTGATGTCCAATTCACCAGGCCACTTTGAACTCACTCTGTTTGTATTTAAAGCTGCTACATCAATACATTACTAAAGATGTGTATGTTTTTTGCTGTCATAACTTCAACCAAAATACAGACTCGTAGGTGCTAATGCCAGAACACCCACAAAACAAAACCTGTTTAGACAGCAGAGACGCTCCACCGCCGTTAAAAAAACAGTGTATCTCCTGTAACAGCTGACCGTGGCAGTAGTTCTAGGGGTCAGGGAGGAATCCAGACTCTTACCCTTCGGCTTCCTCGCATTTTGGACATGGCTGTTCCGGCCTCTGTCTAAACACATGACAGCATGATCCCTGCTGCGGTGCTGGGATTTTCAGTGACACCTGGCCTTACAGAGAGCCTACACCAACCCAAACTGCTCCTGTGACCCCACACGCTGGCCTCTGTGTTATGCCAAGACGTGTGTCTGACAACCGGCCCCTAATCCAGCACAGGAGGCAGCAGGGCCTGTATAAGCACCGAGCCACAAATATCAAGTGAATGTCACTGTAATGTGGTGAAGCAGAGGAAACTGAACCCTTGTGGTGACAAGAAAAAAGCAACTGGCAAAAAGACACCGAATGTAACGGAGGGGCAAAGAAAGAGCCAACAGATTTATGACTTTTCAATACGACTTTACTCAATGATTCGGCACACTAACATCACTGTAGCGCCATTTTGGAGAGCATCCACTCTACGCAAATAGCGTACGCTGGTCTGTGTCAGCATTAATGGACCACAGAAATTAAAAATGATAAACCACTGATGGCAGATGGAACATTCAGATGATGTCTTTCTTACTTTTCTAGACTTTGACAGCGTTAATTTTTTGCAGTCAATGGGACAGTCACAAGCCTCCCAGTTTTCATCCAAAATGTCTTAAATTGTGTTATGAAGATGAATAAAGCTTTTACAGCTTTTGGAATGACATGGGGGTAAGAGATTAATGACAAAAATTTTATTTTAGGGTGAAGTAAACATTTTAATAGGAATCCCAGTGAATGGAAATTTCATTTAAGGAGAGTGATTTCCCTACACAGATTTCTCAATGAGCTCAAGCTAGTCATGCCGATTTGCCTCATTGACCATGAGAAAGCTGTTTGGCTGAAAGTGAATTCTTTTTGAGCTGTGATTCAGACCCTACATTTTTGACTATAGACAATGGGCCTTTTTGCCAGTCAAATTTCACTAATGGGACTGCACACTTGCTGTGGTGTTGTAAGTGATTGTCCATTGCATTGCTGTTGACTTTATTTAGTATAGACGCCATATTGAACTTAAACATGGATTAAAAATGAGGCTGTGAAGGATAGATTTACAGTCTTTACAGTGGAAGTGTTCTAGATGCTATACATTTTCAAAACTGTTTTATGAAATTGTTTGTCTACGAAAAGTTTTCTCTTTCACTGTTTGGTTAAACAATTGTACTATCAATTGAACACTGTATTTCTATCATTCATTCCTGTCAAAAATCAAATGTGCTGCTGTCCCAATTACATCTCTATGCTGTTTCTTCAGTGCAAAGTAAGTTGACATGAACATTAGAAAGTTTTATACTTGTACAGTACTTTTATACAGTGTCTGTGCTAGTTAACCCAGACAGAAGTGTTTATTTGGGCTTGAGGGGGACTTTCAAACATTTTTGGGCACCAAGGAAAGAAGGCACCACATGAATTTTAGGTTTTACTTTATTTTGATGGTCCCTTTAACGTATTCTGTTGATTATAAGTAACATTGCACCTACATATCTACTAACTCTCAA
>JAUMHE010000264.1:126487-163396 GCA_032359235.1 Enteromius mattozi
ATCAAAAGGGTGCTTCTACTAAATACTGAGCAAAGGGTCTGAATATTTAGGACCATGTGATATTTCAGTTTTTCTTTTTTAATAAATCTGCAAAAATGTTTCTTTCAGTATGGGGTGCTGTGTGTACATTAATGAGGAAAAAAAAAGAACTTAAATGATTTTAGCAAATGGCTGCAATTTAACAAAGACTGAATAATTTAAGGGGGTCTGAATACTTTCGGTACCCACTGTATATTTTAAGCACCTCCCCATTTACTGGTGATGTGCTTTTATTTATTTAAATTGCTCTGTCTCTGATTTCACGTGCTCTATCAGGACTGGTTATAAGAAGTGTTTAAGAACATGTTTTAACGATATTCTTTGAGAGTTTCCATCAGGTCTGCAGTGCCTCTAGTATGAGACAGATGTCATGTCATGAGGACGTCAGTGAAGTGTGAAAAGCCTTTATGTCTCAATTATGGCTGCGATCAGTGAGAGCGGGGCCAAGAGGGGCGGCACTCTAATGAGGCGAACGTAAAGAGCTGCTAATTTTCACACCAACCCTTAGGGGTGCAATTATGTGTGTGTGTGTGTGTGTGAGTGCCTAGCTGTATCCAAACTGGACTCATGGAATAATCATTAACTGTGTCAGGATGTTGGCCAGTGAAGGTGGTGATGCATTGCTGTTTAAAGTGCACCGTCCCTGAATGCATCAATGACCAGAAGATGAGAGGAAAGAGTGGATCCTTTCAAAATGAATGTTTGCTCACCGACAGGATGGCCAGCAGCTCTTGGATGGGCAGCTCTGGCTTTAGACGCTCTTTGAACATGCGGATGGTCTGGTGTTTCAGGTAATAGTAGGATGCGATGCGGCCATACGTCAGTGGCTCGATGGTGTGCTCGTCCTGAACAAAACAAGACGGTCACTGATTAACACACCAGAGGTCAAAATACATCCGTACAGCGGGCAGGTCAAAGATGAAATTCCTTGTGGGTCCTCCAGAACAAAAGAGAACTTATTTACACAACTACTAGAATCTAGCGGCTCTGCATCACTGTCCATAAAGGCAGCATTCGATGACAAATAATGCAGCAACTCTCTAAACGCTCATTGATAACACTGCAGCAGTAATATCTGAAAAGAGCAGAATAAAATAAAAAAAAAAAAACAATAATTGAAAAAAACATCCAAAACCCGGGCAGCACATACAAATATAAATGCTAAAATTACTCTACCTCCTGTATTTCCATGCAGTAGGAACATTCCAGATCCCTCAGACTCCTCTCCACCAGGTTTGAAAGGTATTTGTTAATGGTTTCATGGCTGATGTCATCTAAATTATAGTAACTGAGGGCGAGAGAGAGAGCAGTTAAAAGCAGAAGAAAAGCACATACACTCAAATAATGTGTCTGCAATGTTCATTACAGAGAATCTGCTTACTTTTACAGGATTTCAATAGTGCATTGTAAATAATAACAATAAAGCAAAATAATAATTTACATCAAAATATCCTTAAAACAAGCTAACACCGTTATTTAGTAAAGCACCCTGGGTAAGATATTAAAGTGCCCCATTATGGATTTTGTAAATGAGCTTTCATGTAGTGCGTAACACAGCTCCAAGTGAATGACAACATCCTGCAAAATTTTTAAATCTAAAAGTGAACTCTAATGAGTCGTTTTTAAACTTGTTGCAGGTGTTGGTTTGAATGAAAATGCAAATTCATTCTTTGCCACTAGGCACTTTTTGAACTTTAAAAGCTCACGAACACTGCTTTGAATGACATCGACCAATCAACCGAGGGGTTTGGAAATATGAATCGTTGAATGAATCGTTTGGGAGTCATTGAATAGATAAAGTAAAAATAAATGCATATTTTAAGAAAATGAATGTGTTTTTGACCTTGGATGTATGTCACCCTGTTGTTTGGGACACTTTTATACTATAATTTCTCATGCAGTTTTAAAGAATGCTTAGACACTTATATGCAAAACAAGAAAAAATGTTATTTCTTAAATGGCATCAATAAATAATAAGGATGTACTACTACAATAAAATGAGGCCCAAACCAAAATTTATACTAAAGAAGCTGTTTTACTTGCTGGATAATGCAGTGCTGACACAATAGACCTAAGATTAATGTGGCAAATGACACATTACAAACTGTTAAAAGAATTCGCCAGCATTAACACAAGCCAAATGAAAACCTAAACAAAGTGTGTCTCATCAACAACAATCGTCTAGTCACCTCCATAAACAGTAAACATTATGCAAAATAACACTTAAGTACAATCTTGCTGCACTTTATTTTAAGTAGCTTATGCCTGTGTAATATTCTGTAATTCTAATGTAACAGTAGCGGCCTACTACATCTACATAATTACAAACTGTAAGTACAAACTGTTCCATAACTTACATTTTATTTTATGTACAACTACTACTAAGTACTTACTAAGTAATTACTCTGTATTATGGACACCTTAAAATAAAGTGTTACCGAGCAAATAATGTATTTGATAAGTCAGTGTTATGTGCACAGATGCCTCCTGTGACAGCAAAGGTGGGTGTATATATAACAACACAACACCTCCAGAAAAGCATTGCTGTGCTGCAAAATCATTCCCAGATTTGCTGGAGAGCAAAAATCACTTCCATGCTCAGCAAAGCTCTAAGAGCAACCACATGAGATCCACACACAACTATGCACTTCATTAACTCTGAGTGACGGCAAACATTTCTCCTGCTGTATGAGCAAGAAAAAAACCCCAAAACAGTTCATTCTGGTTGTAGCAATGTATCCTGTAGAAACTACACTCAAGCACTGAATATTGTACATATGTGTGTGTGTGTGTTAATAATTTACAAAAACACATCATGGAGACATGTAAATAAAGATGTTCATGTAAATAACGATCAGATGTCTGTTTATACACACACTCACTGATATTCTTTAATGCTCGCGTCAGGAAGTATAAGCATCTCTAACCAGTTAACAGGTGGAGAGAAGTGTCATGAAGGTAACCACCTGTCAGGAGGCCTGTGTGTGTGTGTGTGTGAGAGAAGGACATGTCTTTGACTAAAAGGCCACATGTCTAGACTCTTTCTGAATTTTTCATAGCGTCACATTATTCCACATTTCAAAAGCTGGTCTTTAAGTTTTGAGAGATAGCTAGAAAAGAACTGACTGTTCAAACAAACCACAGGGTACAGCTACCAGTTACCTTAAACTAGTCAACCCAGTAAACTAGTCTGTTTCCACAACCATTTCACACCCTCTCTCTAATTCTTACAAACAAACAAGCTAATCAACATATGGCTTGTCATAAAAAAACAAACAAACAACAAAAACAGATAATACTGTATGCATATTGCAGATTAAATGAAAGCGAAAAGCAAGTATAGGTAAAACAGTCTTTTACATTATATTACTAATCAGACCACAGCTTAATTGTTTTAAGCTAGTAGTTAAAGTGGTGAGGGTGAACATTTATTTAAAAACAACAACAGCAACAAAACAATGGCATGGATAAAGAAAACCATTGGGTGGGATAATTTAACACTGAATAAAGAATAATATTGATAATACATCGATTCAAATCATATATTTTTTTTGTAATTTAAAAAAATAAGAAATTAAAAAATAAGTAAATAAGGATTATTGTCTGGATAAATAAAGATTAAAAATAAATGAAAATTCGCGATCATTCACCATTCAAAAATTTAGTAAAATTTATCTTATGTTTTTGAAAGAAGCCTGGGTTAATTTGAGCAAACATACATATGATTTTATTGCGGTGATAATAAGGCTGGATTTTTAGCATCGTTCCTCCAGTCTTCAGTGTCATATGATTCTTCAGAAATCCTTCTAATATGTTGATTTGCTGCTCAAGAAATATTTCTTCATGTTGAAAACAGGTTTGCTGCTTAATATTTTTGTGAAAAAAAAAAAGAATATATATAATAAAATTGAGCAGAAATGATTTACACTTTAATTTATTGAATTTATTTATTTTTTGCAAATAAATAAAATAGATAAATAAAATACACAGGTTCTCTGATGTGTGCTGAATAAATATATTCCTCTCTTTTAAAACTATCTTACAGACCCCAGATTTATGAACGGTAATGTACACCAGATAACCAGATGTTGTTAAAGTATTTATAATAAGCTTAGACATTAATGCTAATTTCAGATTTGTTGATTGTGTTGTATTTTTACAATTGTAACTTTGTAAGGTATGCAACAGCTTATAGGGGCAGAAACCATGATACTCACTTTAAGATACTAATACTGTATGTAGCTCGTATAAGTAGATAAAAGTACAAATGTGATGTTGGAACACAAAACCATAAGTAGCACGGATATATTTAATGCCAAAAATCATTAGGATATTATGTGAAGATCATGTTCCATGAAGATGTACATTGCCTACTGTAAATATACAAAAACTTACTTTTTGATTAGTAATATGCATGGCTAAGAACTTAATTTGGACAAACTTTAATCTCAATAACTTTTTTCACCCTCAGATTCCAGATTTTCAAAGAGTTGTTTCTTAGCCAAATACTCTCTTATCCTAACAAACCACACATCAATGGAACGCTTATTTATGCAGTCTTCAGATGTATAAATCTCAATAAAAAAAACAAAAAACAAATTAAAGTTACACTTATGACTGTTTTTGTGTCCAGGGTCACACATAGTATTTAAACTGTCAAAAGTGGTTAGAGAGCTTAAAACGTATTTCACAGTAAATTAAACTTTAATTTTACAAGATCTCTTCACAAGACCACTTTAATTGTGAATGTCAGTAGTGAATGATATTACAGCATTACAAATGATATGTAGCATCTTTCAACACAGCCAATCTTTCTGCCGTAGCAGCAGCGATGCGTTTCTTTCAGCATGTCGTGTGTGTGTGGTAGTGAACACCTATATGGCTGATTAAATCGCTGCCATTAGCGTTAGCATCATTTAGCTCCTGTCTCAGGGAGCCTGACATGAGGTCTTTATGAGACCTCTGGGGCTCCTGTCCGCTTACAGAGCCGCTCAGCTCCAGTGAATCACGGCTGATGAGAGATGATTGTGCCACAGAACCACAGAGATTGATGGAGATGTGCCAAATGGAGCCGGTGTGCCCTGTTATTGACACACAAGCTTACTGGAAACATGCTGCTGTGGTGTTTCTGACTTACGAGTCGCCTGCAAACTCAAATGCTCTCCATCAGCCCTCACGTATCAACATTACCCAACAACACAATGTTCAATTTAAGAAATAAATGGAAGGCAACACAATACGTCTATATATTCTCTAGATGTAAATGTCTAAGATGCACACACAGAGTTTTTTTTTTTACAGCAACATATATTGCATGATCCTATTCTACATCCCTTAAGCCATATCTAAACTTAACAATTACCATATTAACTATTACTATGCAGTAAAATAAAGTGTTACCACATTGAGTTATAAATGGAACACTTCAAAGTTTGAAAATACAACTTCCTACTGAACTCCATTACGTCTAATTTATTTTTCAAAATAAATAAATAAATAATAAAAAAGAGAAAACTTCAAGGTTTGAATAACTTTTCTTCCACATATTTGAATACAAATATAAATGGCACCTTCTGATCTCAATGCAAAAAGTAATGTTTGTCATCAGTATTGTCTTCTTTTCCAGTGCAAACGAATCTTAAATTACAGTAACAAGCAAAATTATAAGATGGTGAACAAAATTAAGTGAGTTTATATTTTAAACAGGGACCAATATCTGCCAACAAGGTCAGAAAAATACGGTAACACTTTATTTTAAGGTGTCCTTTAAGGTGTCCTTGGTACAGGTTACATGTACAATAAATAATTCAGAATTATATGCAAGTAACCCTAACCCTAAGCTTTTAAAATGTAGTTATTTAATATTATATGTTATAATATTACTCAGTACTTAAATGCATAATTACACTGTAACAAATATATGTAACCAAATATATTTACTTCAAATGGAAAACTGCTTTTCATCCCACTTTGAGAGATATTTGTTCTTGCGTTAAGCATAAACTCACAAAATCTTTACATTTCTCTGAAAACATCAACATCTTGAATATCAACTCAATGTATCTCGATTTAAGAATCTTTAGATATTTGTAATATCTTCATCTATATTCATATTTTGCAATGCATGTAACATTTAATGATGTTAATGTGTTTATGAATGTAAGCACCTTTTAAGATCTTAAATTGTGGAAAAGTGAAGTTATGACTTTTACAAGACCAGCAGAAACTCTGAATAGGAGTTTAAAAAGAAAGAAAGAAAAAAAAAACCTGCCAAATGAACAAAACAGACCAAGTGTTGCAACTAAACTCCCATGTGATGATGACATCTCAACAATTAGCATATATCTGCCCACATTTACACAAACACCTGTATTTAGCAATAACGCTGTTAAGTATCTATCATTTAATATACATAATCTTAAAGGTACGGTGGCAAAAAAAGTTTGTATAATTGTAAGGTCAAAGAGAAGGGTTTAAAATAGACATAAAAAAAACTTGACCATTTGCTAAGATTACAAGTAGACTTCAGGGGAAAAAACAGTAAAAGAATCTGACCCACATAAAGAGTTTGATTACCTTACTTATCAGAGTAGTTGAGGAATTGGCGTGTGTTTTTGGCTTGTGGGTGTTTGCAGTAAGGGAGAGGGCACAGACAGGTCTTTATGTTTAATGTGGCCTGACAGGCGTGCAAATGTCAGTGGAATGTTCTGGAATCATCTTCTTCTATTCATCGCAGATGTCTGTGCTGCCCTATATGACCCTGGCGAGGCTGGTGTGTGCGTGTGTGTGATCTTTTAGCCCTTGTTTTGTGATGGAGGTGTAAACTGTCGGGGCTGGACTGTGGCCACTGTGTCCAGCGATGGCGTTGCCATGGAAACACAGCAAGTAATGAGCCCTGTGAAAGCGGTTGAAGATGTTTTTTTGTCTTTTGCTGCAGTCCAGTCACTGCGGTTTCACCCAACAGCTTGGATTTCCCACTAGGCCAATTAATAAAACAAGCAATAATTCTATATTTCCTTGAACTCATGTTGTTTGTTTATTTAAGTTGTTGAGCCAGACTATTTTCGATTCGTTTATCGGAAGAGCAATATACTCCAACCTCTAGACATCAAAACACATACGTTATGTGCATGTGATAATGCTTTTATTAAAAAAAAGAAGAAAAAAAAGAAGGAAAAGGGAATATATTATTATATATTACTTTTGTATATCTACATACTGGTCAGAGTCCACCCAGGTGCATTAACAACATTTCTAATATTAAAATAATAACACTTTACCATACAGATCAGTTTGTTGGTTAATGCATAATTACAGCATTATTAATCTTGGATTTTTTTCATCAACATTGAAAGCAGTTTTTATTGCAAAATTAGTAAAATGACTAAGAGAAAACTATATAAGATGTTTTAATTAAACGATTAAGTGAAATTATATTTTTTTCCTGTTGGGACCTTTTAAAATATATATATATATATATATATATATATATAATAACACATTTTCTGTACAAAAACCTTTTATAAAAAATAATTCTATTATTCATGGCTTTATAACAAAACAAAAAATACAATAACACTTTATTTTAGGGTCTCTTAAGTTTTTTTAGCATGCACATTACTAAAATATCAGCCATTAATTAGCAATTAAGCACATATTAATGGCTTATTCTACATCCCTAATCGTACCCAATACCTAAACTTAACAACTACCTTACTAACTATTAATAAGTGTTCTCTATTCTAAAGTGTCACCAAAAAGACTAATAACAAAACAAAAAAAGACACTTTTTTTTCAGATTTAAGATAGTATTACATTTATATATTTTAAGAGGTTTGGTATTTGCACAATTTAACGGTGACCATTTTGTCTATTGTTAGTTTATAACACCTAACGCAGTCTTTAGGCTTTTAAATTAATACTCAAAACTTCTGATAATCGACCAAGTCAGCTTGAACATTGGCTGACACCGGTGAGCATAAATTATCATCATGAACACCATGTGTGCCAAATGTGACGCAGCCTATCTCTAATCTCAGCATCACATTGGCCATCCTGCTTTCTACACATCAGTTGACCATTCCTAAGGATTCTAGCCATATGACGTCACTGATGAGACTTAAAACTAGGCTAAAAGTAGGCAAGATGTGCAGTACCTGGGGTTCATGACCAGCCTGCGGAAGAAGTATGTCCAGGTGATGTAATCCATGGCGTCTTGTTTTGAGGTGACAGTGCCTGCTGCGATTTCTGCATTCAAGTGGTCGGAGAGCACGCTCAGAAGACTGCAGATACACAGGGAAGTCATTATCACACAGTCATTTACAGTTCCAACATTAAACAGGGAGATTTATTGCTTTATACACACCTAGACTCCACAGGGAACGGCTCGTACAAGAACTTCTTATAGAAATCCTTCTTGATGTCATGCACAAGGATAACAGCCTTGCCCTGATCATCGAACTGCGGTCGTCCTGCTCGACCCATCATCTGAAGAACATCTGGAATGGAAATGATAGAGATCAATGACATTGGACAGTCAGCGAAAACACACACACACACAACTGTAAAAACAGATGTTACCTGTTATAGGGTAATCCACGTAGCGGCGAGTCTTTCCATCGTAGTATTCTGTGCCCTTCACGACCACCAGGTGAGCAGGAAAGTTGACGCCCCACGCAAGTGTGCTAGTGGCTATTAACACCTTAAAGAGAACATGTAGAGCAATTTCAAAACTATTTTAACCTGTTTTGTTTGTAGGGTTTGTTATAGCTCTTTAGCGGTTTTCTCATTTTTGGAAACAGTGCTCAGAAAATGTTCCTACTCAAAAATACCACTGAAATTATTTATTAAAATAATTACTGTCGAAAGTTGTCAGTGCTAACTTCTGATCATATTTTGAGGAAAGCTTATTCAAATTAAACTGAAGACTTTGTAAGAACCTTTTAAGCACAAATAAAAATACTGTGCAAAAGTCTTAGGCCACTAGTATTTTCACCAACAAAAAATGGTTTTAAGTGGGTTATTTCTATATTTAGTCTGTCTCAGTTTGTTCTGTTACTTCATGTGATTCCAGACAGACTGGAAGATGATCAGATCAGATCTCTGTGTGGAGCACCGGCTGTTGTCAGACTCAATAATCTCACTGCATTATTACAATTAATGACAAAAATAATGTTTGGAAATGTAAACTGATATTTCCAACTGACACGCTACCGCAAAAGATAGAAATAACCCACTTAAAACCAATTTTTGTTGGTGAAAATACTAGTGGCCTAAGACTTTTGCCCAGTACTGTATATGGTGAATTAATGTTTTAAATACTGCAGTACTGTTCACATTTTATTTTAAGGTTTATTAACAAACCAATAAGAACAAATTTTTGCCTCAATCTCTTAATTTGCTGCTTACTCATAGTTAGTAAGGTAGTTGCTAAGTTTAAGTATTGGGTAGGATTAGGGATGTAGAATATGGTCATACAGAATTTGTACTTTATAAGTACCAAGAAACAGCCAATACGTTAATAATAGGCATGTTAATAAGCAACTAATTAATAGTGAGAATTGGTCCCTATAGTAAAGTATTAACATTTTATTCTTTAGTTCATGTGATAGGACAGCCCATCAGAGCCTTTTTACATTTAATAATCATGATCCCGGTTTCCTAATTATTCACTTTTTTATGAATTCACTCATGCAATCACAGAAATAAATAGCATTTTAAAAAATATTCAAATAGAAAACTTTTTCTTCAATTATTTCACTGTTTTGCTGCATTAAGGTTTATTAAAGAAATGTAGCCTTGCTGACTATAAAAGACTTCAGTCACACTTTATATTAGGTGGCCTTAACTGCTATGTACTTGCAACAAAAAAAATATGTACAATGTACTTATTGTGTTCATATTGTATTGCAAAACACTTTTGCTGCTATTGAGGTGGGATACGGGTAAAATTAGGTTTGGTGGTATGGGTAGGTTTAAGGGTGGCTTAAGGTGTAAGAGTCAACAGTATAATTATAAATGTAATTACAGAAATTAATTACAGGTTTAATTACATATAGATATTTAAAAAATATAAGTACAATACAAAAAAAACATGAACTGTATGTACACAATAAGTACAATGTACCAAATTATTAATTTAAATGTAAGTACATAGTAGTTAAAGCCACCTAATATAAAGTGGGACCAAGATTCTTTTAAAAATATACTTGGAGTGTCTGTGTTAACTGAACTTCAGATGTGCTTCACATGCTAAATGGTTTATTGATGTGTGAAATATCACATTTGCATTATATCAACATAAACATTTATGCTTTTACAGCCAGGCCACAGAAGACATAAACCCACGAGAACAGCGAGCTGCATTAAGGAGAACGTTTCGTTTGCATTTGGATTAGATCTGAATAAATCAATTCATCTCTCGTCACTCAAAAATGACAACGAAAGTTCTCCATGAGTATATTTATGATTCTTTTTATAATCTCACAGCTATTTACTCAAACCTAGTTCATATCTTCAATTTATTCCAAAACGCTTTTTGGGAAAAAAGGTTGATCTGCTGGTTAATCACACACCGCCTAACAGCAGGTCTCACCTGGATCTTACAGTTGACAAAGAGCTCCTCCACCGTCTTCCTGTCTCGCTCGTGAAGTCCTGCGTGATGCATCCCGATCCCGAACGCTAGGGTCAGCTTCAGATTTGACTCTCTTATAGTGGCGATGATATCGTTCATCTAACAAAACACACACACATTAGAAACCCTGTCAGGCAATATGCACATTCTTCATAAAAAAGAAAAAGGAAATAAAAAAAAAAATAGAAACAAAAGAGATGGAAATTTTAGGACGGGCAACAGTGGAAACAAATGGAGGGAAGTGCTGTTAGATGCAAGACGGACAGCTAACGGCAGCCGGCTGTCACTCAAACAGCAGGGTCTCAGGCCGTTACACGCTTCAGTGCAGTGAAGCAGCGGGACGCCCCGTATATCACTGGAGCTGCAGCTATCAGCACATGGAGCTCACGCCCGTCAGGCCTGCAGCCGAGGAACAGCTCATCTAAACATGAAAAGCTGTCATTACTCACTCTCATGTAGTTTCAAACCTGAGTGCAGGTTTTTCCACCTTCAATGGAATACATAAAGAGAAATTTTGAAGAATCTTAACTGCGCTCTTTTTTACACAAAATATCAGTACCATAAACAATAATAATAATAATAATAATAATAAAAAACAAAAAGAAAGAAATCTTTAAAAAGCACTACCGAAATATTATAAATATATATTCCATCATCATAAAATAAAAATATCTTTTTGCAAAGTGTTATTGCAAGACATTGCTATTTATAGGTCAAAACAGTAATACTGTGAAATATTATTATTGTTAAAATAGCGTTTTTTTCTATTTGAATGTATTTTAAAATGTAAAATTTTCCTGTGATGCAGAACAGCACCACATGATTTTCAGAAATAATTCTAATATGCTGATTTGATGCTTGTGTTAAAATGCTTAATACTTGTGTAAAACCCATGATCCCTTTATTTCAAAATTCTTTATTGAATAGAAATCACAACTGTTATTAAGGAATATTAATGACAAAATTACAGGGTTTAATGTCATTTGTGATTAACTTAATGCATCATTGCTAAATAAAAGTATAAATAAATGGCCTCAAACTTTTGACAGTAGTATGTTTGTGACTTGCAAAAAGTAATGAATAATAATAATAAAAGCAAATAGCCCAAATTATGACAATCTTAGTTGGGTGAACTCTTATAAAACAGACTTGAGTATAATATATAGGTAACACTTTATAATAAGGTGTCATTTGTCATTAGTTAATGTATTAATTAACATGAACAAACAGTGAACAAAACATGTATTACAGTATTTATTCATCTTTGTTGACATTAGTTCATAAAAATACAACCATTCACTGTTAGTTCATGTAAGCTCACAGTGCGTTAACTAATGTTAACAAACACAATATGTGATTATAATAATTTATTAGTAAATTCTGAAATCACCATTAACTAATATTATAAGTATTGTTCATTCTTAGTTCATGTTGTTAATTAATGTCGACTAATGAATCTTATTGTAAAGTGTTACACAGATATAAAAGCATAAAAGGCAGCCTTTCCTATTCTCTGCATGTTACATGTGTAATGTCTTTTATTGGGCTCATTAAAGACAAGCATTAACATGCTTTATGGGGCTGCATGCTTTTACACACAGTCTGTGTAATAGAAAAATAGATCACTAACATCAGTATCTGTCTCATAAATGCCTGCTGCTTAACATATTTCAAACAGGCAAACCAAACATATGTTTTATACAAACTGCAATTTTTGGGTGAAAGTCTCCCTTTAAAAATCATACTGAGAGGCTTTTCATATATTGTTACATACAAAATCCACTGCAGTATCAATCCTGAATAAAGCGACTCTAATTCTGAGGTATTGGGAATTAAAAGTCTGTTCCAAAGGCTGAAACTGATTCAACTCCAGGGACTCCTTTCTAGTAGAGAGACTATTTAAATCACAAAAGCTATATATGTTTTGCCTTGCTTAAAATGATTTTCATTATTTTATTTGACACTACCAATTTAATTGAAAGTGTTGATGATGATTCACATGTAAATAAATCGTTAAATGCACCTTTACAAATTTCTCTGTGCATGGGGAGAACATACAAATTGCTATATGTACATTTATAATAAATATTTAGCAGTCTGAATGGAACCAATCTTAGGTCAAAATCTCAAAACTGTGGTACGCTAATTGGCGACCTCTGCACTTCAACATTAAAAGGCTGACATGAATGTGTATGTGTTCAAAAAAGACATTAATAATGTATTTCCGCTCTCTGTACCTTTTGAATGTGTGTGTATCATGCGTATACTATTAAAGAAATTATCACCTCCGTAAGGCTGCAATTTTTCTGTGATTACTTTGTGATTGGGATGAGAAAACAATTCCTTTTTTTTTCTAACTGGCTCTCTAATCGAGTGCTTTGAAAATATTAGCACACATCTGTGATGGCGAGCAGAAAAGAGCTGTTTGTTCACATCTTGAAATGATCTGAAGGCATGCAGTGGAATGGAAAGAGGAATTTAATGAGAGATGACACAGGCTTTTGCACCAGAATCTGCGCTGAGCCGTACTGTAATCACTGATAAAGAGATACTGAGCTTCTTGAGATTGTGGAAATGGGGAAGAGGGAATATAAGACAGAACAGAGAGCAAGTAACAACAGTAGCAATGCAAAAGAACTGAGGCAGTGAAGGAGTAAGATCCGTTCACACGCTGAGTGATGGGAGACTGTTACAAATTGCAAACAATATCTTTAGACCAAAACTATTCACACTTTCATTTATCAGAAATGTCTGGATGCCAGAACAAAACAAAAAAGAAATGCATTCAATACAATTTTCAGAACTATCATTTTTCAATTGCATTTTTTCAAACTGTGGCAGTAATTTAATCCTTCACAAGCACAGTGTGTTAATATTTAGACTTTTAGGTAGCACTTTACAATATCAATATAGTTACAATATAGTTATACTTTTTTTTCTTGCATTCAAACATTAGCTATAGCTTATTGCAAAGAAATGCTTTTCTATTTTAGATTTTTTTGTCAAAAAAACAAAAACAAAAAAAAAACCTAGAAATTCTGGTGAAATCTGTCAACGGGGTAAGCAAAACAATCTTATTTCAAACAGAAAACAAGATTATTTTGCTTGCCCCATTGACAGACATCCCTTCAACTTACTTAATTTTGACTTGTTTTTTTCTGAAAAATTTACTCTAAATGTACGAAAAAATTCAAAAACAACTTATACACGTACACAATAATCATGTAGGCCTAGGGCCTTATAAACATGTATAAAGAACCTCACATATAATTAGGATATGTTATTTACAGGGTCAGTGAAAAATAACTAGACATTAAAAATTGATGGTACAGTAAAATTAGAGGTCTAAGGAGAGAGCGCACAGATATGTTTGCTGAGACACCTCCGTCAGCAAAACCTCATGTTCATTATCGTTAAGTTTTTTTTCTTTGTCTTTTGTTTCGGTGCCATAATTGTCTTTCTCTGGATAAGTGCCGCTTTGCGAAAAGCCCTTATATGGAGATGGTTTGGGCATGTATTATGCAAATTACTAACCTCGTGCACGCGGACGCTCATTTATTAGAACACTCCAAATACACTAACAAAATCCTTCTTGATTTAAGAATTTGTAGATATTTTGACTGAAAACAAGTATTTGCACAAGCATTGCAGAGTAATGTATTAGGAACAAACATGAATTAACTATTAATAATAATTTATTTATAATTTTAAATGGACCTAGATTATTGAATCGCAGTAACAATCATATCACCTAAAGGCTCGTACACACCGGGACAATTATAGAGCTCGAATATCTTCAGTGTTTTTCGCTGTTCACACTCAAGTGATTTTTACTGGCGATGAGCCGACGGTGCTTAATGAAAAACAGAAATACCCCAGTAGGCGCTGCGCAACTTTTTATGCTTCTGACACTTGCTTGTCACACAGAAGAAGAAGGGAGCCCGAAAACGCACTTGTCAAAACCATTCACACGCTTCTTTGTTAACTTGTTTTTTTTAATGACGCTTTTATGCTTCACGTTCTACGCTTCGGTGTGCACACTCACAGTGGCACCATTTGTTTAGTCACGAGGCGTTAAACATAGGCGATATTCTCGCACAATATAAAACTTGACTTGAATAAAAAAATTAAATTTTTATATATATATATATATATATATATATATATTAAAGCTCATGATAATGTTATTCTGCATGATTTGATAATATTACAAGGACCATCATGTACTTTAACTTACGTCAATCTTCAGAAAACATGTGATCCTAGCAAAAATGTTATTAGATTAAAATAATAATAATAACTTTGCAGTGAAAATAATGAAACTCCTATGGTAAAATACGCTATTAATTTCTCAAGAAAGTAACGTGTTGTAATACGTTTTTGCTTTGTTTTCTTCTCTCCTCATCTAGCGGTGACTCTTTCTGTGTCATTCAGACCATTAGAGAATCTTTTAAATTTTGTATTTTGCATGACTTCTGACCTCTCTCTCGTCCTGGTGGAGCCATTGTTTGGGGTCGTCTTCTGTAGCCAGAAATGCAATGAGGTCCAGAGCCGTGAGCCGTGTCTGCCGGCGCGATGACACAAATATGAGGACCGGTTTGGCAGGAGAATGCGTGCGGATGGCTGCAGGACAGTGGGAATAACAGAATGTAAGACTGAGATTTCAATCCAAATAGGAATTTAGCAAATTGAAATACATGAAAAATCTACAATAATACAAAAGTTAAAATATAAAAAACTGCAAGTCAATATAGTAAGATAAAACAAAGTAACATTTTTACTAAGAATAATTTGTAATTTGTTTAAAGTTGCTTTAAGGCAAGTCAGTTTATCTGGAGGCCATATCACGGTTACATCCCTGGGGCATCATCTATTACGTATGAGTCCAATTTCAGCTCTCATTCACTGTACTTGAATAGGAAGGACCAAAATGTCCAAAACTGTTTGCCAAGATAGTGCTCCAATAGCATATTTCACATCGGCAATCGAACGTGACAATGATGACAAATAAACAATTAACAAATCAAGAAAAAAAGAACATTTTAATGTATTCCCACTAAAGCTTGTAACATTTTAGGAACAGAAACCATCATAGTTCTATAGTGATTAATAGAAACATGATTTTACATTTTCAATTGATCCAATAGCAAATGCATTATAGTGCATTCTAATGACTTTCAAAAAAGAGGAAAATAATATTAAGAGCTTGATTATGGTGGTCAGAGGAGAGATATTTAATTTGATGTAACTTCCTCAGACACAGTATTACTGTATTATTAAAAAAACAAAAAACAAACTTGTTTTCTGAAATGTAATGGCAAGGTTATAAGCACAAACTTTAGTTTTACATGTGTACATTACATTTTTCAAAAATAAAATAATAAGGACTGTTTAATGTTTTATGCTATTTTTTGATGCTAATACTGTGGTAAAATGTGGAAATGCATCATCACAATCAGCAAAACAAATCTATTCTAGAGTATAATAATCTGTCTTTTTTAATCTTAAAGGGATACTGTAGTTCATCCCCAAAATTTACATTTTGCTACCACTTAGTCAACCTCAAATCAGTCATATTCAACCTGTATGAATTTATTTCTTCTGTTGAACAACCTCACAAAAACATATTTTGAAGAATGCATAACCGTTGTTGGCTCCACTGACTTTTATAGCATTTATTTTCCACACTAAGGAAGTCAATGGGGACCAACAACTGTTACCTACATTCTTCAAAATGTCTTCTATCCCTTTAAGGGACTTCCATCACTATCTACCATAATGAGCATCACAATTTCTTCTATTCTTTTTCATACTTGTGAATATTCAAATAGATTTCAGCGCAAATGATAACATTTGGGTCACACAAATGTATCATTTAAAACACTTGAAATGAAGAGTACACCATTATAGAATTTGCATTTGGCATGATCATTTCCTTTAATGTGTAACTACTTCTTGTACCTTGGAAGACAGGTTTGTTCATGCTGGCCATACGAGGGCAATAATGCTGCCCCGGAAAGCCCTGGATGTGAACCTCCAATGGCACTGGGCGAACCGAGGGCCGGAAATTAAACAGTCCCACCTGAAAGAGACACAGACAGAAACGAATAAAGACGGGGCCACAAAACCCAGAAAGTGAGAAGACGCAAAGAAAGACAGTAATAAAGCGAGAGATGGAGTGCCCAGCTGGCTGTGTGCCTGACAGAGTGGCCCATCTGGGGGTAATTACAGCCTGTCATTGTCCCCTGTCCCACAACTGCGCTCTCACACAAGTGGCCCGGGCCTGGGTGCGTGTGCGCACATATTTAAAGGGCTGGATAATGGATTGGGCAGCTAGAGACGCGCCTCAGTCCAAACAGCACACGTCAGATTTATGGAGACCCCCAGCCCTTCCTTTCCCGTCTGTCTAGCAGGGTGACATTTCAGCAATAGTAAAACAACGTTTACATAACCACTGCTGTCTGTCCTGATGCAGCCACAGCGCCAACATGCTGCTACACGCTGGGAGAGGGGTGCTGCTTATTTATAGACCTTAGCGCGCTCATATGTGCTTGCACATATGCATTTATACGCAGAATGAGCGTCAGGAACGTTCAGTCGGCTATCTGTAATGGAAACAGGATGAAAATGATGGTACCGTCAGTACAGTGTTACAGATAATATAGTTATTTGACTACATCCCTAATCATTATGGGTGCAAGTCGAGCATGATTCCACTGAAACAAGACCCATCAATTACATTCGACATTAAATATATCATTTGAGGGCCAAGATTTTTTGCTGTGAATCACGTCAAACCTGAGAAGAGAAAGAAGCACTGATCCTGAGAATATTAATTTGCCTATTTATAACAGTCTATGGATGGATTCCAAAAGCTATTTGGATATCACGTCTTTCATCAAATGTGATAGATAGGGATGTGGTGTTAGGTTATGTGAGAGTTGGGATGAGCTAATAGATGCAGGTTGTGGGTTTCTAACCTGTCTGATGCCCAGCCAGTCAGCTAGATCCCGTGCATTAGCCAGAGCAGTAGACAGTCCCACGATTCGCACTTGTTTTGAGGTGTGCGATGAGATAAAGTTGGTTCTGGACACAATGACCTCTAGAACCGGCCCTCTGTCCTCACCTGTGAAGTCAAAGAAAATTTTCTATTTTTCAAAAGTCACCTTTATTTATATAGTGTTATGTACAATAGAGGTTGTTTTACAGACTCTTTAATACAGATAGTAATAAAACTAAATAAGAAACAAGTAACAGAATAAGGAGGGGTGTATGAGTATCATTACACTGCTGAAAAAACAACAACAACAGAAGTCATCACAGAAATTCTATATAACAGAAAACAATAGAACAAAGGTTCTTTTTTTGTTGTTTTTTTCTCAGCAGGGAAGATTATAATGGTATAACTACTTTTACAGAATTTACTTAATTACAGAATTTCACAGAAAACACAAATGTCTCTGTGATTTAGTTTAAAGCCAGATGAAACAGCACAATGATCTCAACAAAACTGACAAACACAAGAAACATTGTGAAAAAAAAGGAATTCTCTCTGAAATAGGTCTTGACAAGATAATCAAACTAATGCAGGCCTGTGGAGAACAATACTCCTTGTATGGTGATTTTTATATAAAACTATATTCATTACTAAAGAAGAAGAGGCTAAAGGATGAATCAGTCTATTAAATCAAGAACTGCCCATACATTTGTGTAAATGCATGCAGATACTCCTGAGTAAAGGGGCCTTATCACTGTTATCCAACTACACACGGTTCAGGACTTGTGTTTTCAAGAAGGACTGAAGCTGTCTAATTCGTTTATATCAAAGTCCTTGACATTAATGCATTGCTAGCAGCTATACTACACAGGCAAACATATGTGGACACCTGAACTCTAGACTCATGTGCTTGTTGAAGATTTAATTTCGAAACCATAGGCATTAACGATGGGTTTGTTTGACCCTTTGATGCGGTATAATAGCTTCCACTCCTCTGGGAAAGTTTACCATGTGATGTTGAAACATGGCTGCGGGAATCTGCTCACATTCAAATAGAAGAGCATCTGTGATGTTAGGCAATGGGACCTGGCATAAGTAAATGTGTTCAAAAGAATTTTAAATCCTGGATTTTGTGAAGGCCAATCAAGCTCTTACACCAGACCTAATAAACCATTTCTATGTAGACATTGCTTTGTGCACAGTGGCACTGTCAAGCTAGAACAGAAGAGGTAAAGCCAATTCTTACAAAAAATGTTTAATAATTGAAATTAGTAGATGATGTCCACATAAGGCCATGTAGGGTGAACTCTTTAGAGGGATAGTTCACCCAAAAGTGAAAATTCTGTCATTGATTACTCAACCCTTATGTCGTTCCAATCCTGTAAGACATTCGTTCATCTTCGGAAAACAAATTAAGATATTTCTGATCCGAGAGCAATTCGTCTCCTCCACATGACCCTACCATGGCATTTTGGAGAGTATAAAATATCAGATCAAGGCGTAAACAATGTAAACAACATACTGGTGTATTGTGCTACTGACACAGAACAGCATACATTGTTTACGTATGTGATACTCTCCATAATGGGACTATAGGGTGATGCAGAGGAGACAAATTGTCGAAAAAACTCTTTTGATGTCACGTGAATGGTTTTTAGGATCTTTGCTGGCTATGGAGGGTCAGAAGGTTCTCAGATTTAATTTGTCCTCCAAAGAAGAAGGAATGTCTTCCAGGTTTGGAATGACATGAGGGTGAGTAATTAATGACAGAATATTCATTTTTGGCTGAACTATCCCTTTAAGGACCTAACTGAAATAAGGCTGACACAAATTGTGCAGGTGAATACCATTCATTTCAATAAGAATCAATGCGTTTGGGAGTTTCACATGAGGACGAAAAAATTCCCTGTTTAAGTTTCTCTGATGTTAAAGTTGGTCACTTGATTTCCCAACAAAAAGCTGCTTGGTTTTAAAGTGGCTTCTGTATGAGCAATGCTTCAAACAGAGACAATTTTTGCAGATAAAATGTTGCCTAAAAAAAGACCAAACCTCGATACTTACCAATACGCTTGCATTAAAGGATCTATTGTATAAAGTGCTAAATAAATATCTGTGATATCACTAGAGTGCTGAATTACAAGGCTGGTACATCACTATGAATATAATTGCTTTCTTACAGTAACTGTTGTTTTTTCCACTGCTGTCATTCTATTGATGTTTATTTCATAATTTAGAGGAAAATGGGCAGCACAGGTGGTGTGGACGTTCACTGACAGTATACTACCACATTTTAAACTAATTTTTACTCCAAGTGAAAAAAAAAAAAAAGAACTTTGCCCTCTAACCTAGAAGATGGATCTCATCTATGATGAGAATAGCAACTTTCTGCACATAGCTGCGGTTCTGCCAGCTGCGGCTGACTCCGTCCCATTTCTCTGGAGTGGTGACGATCAGGTCGGCCTGCGCGATGGCTCGCATGTCTGGAGTAACGTCACCTGTTAACTCAACCACCCTAGAGAGAGACAGTATGATAATGAGCAAATGAAGGTCAGGGTATAATTACAGATACATATTTGCTGGAAGAAACTAGAAACACTCTCACTTCCTCCCAAGTTTCTCTTCTATTCTGATCTTCCAGTCCTCAATCCTCTCTCGGACCAGAGCTTTGAGAGGAGCAATGTAGACCACCTGCTCACAGAGACGCATGCTTGTTAAATCGTTTCATAAGAGCTAAAACTAAATCCTAACAGATGGCAGTGGTTCAGACCTTGGAGGTGGGGTACTTGTTGAAGACCCTGAAGATGGCCATCTCTGCAGCGATGGTTTTGCCGGAGCCGGTGGGGGCCCCCAGCAGGACGTTGGTGTCTGTATGGTAGAGTGTATGGAAGATCTGCGTCTGAATGGGATTAAAGTGTGTGAACTTGTATAGACTCTCAAACTCCCGGTTTCCCAATGCAGTCACAGGCAATGGCTGAAGATCCAAGAGCTCTGGAATGAAGTAAATGAAAATGGTCATCCATAAAAGAACATTTTCAATATTTCAATATAAAAATACACATTTGAGTTGAGTCTTTTTCTTGCAAAGCAAGCAACACTATTACACTCACTCATACACTTTTACCGTTTACTGCAAATTGTTTTTTTCCTTGTTATTTACCTATAGCGTCTAACGAACCAGAAGCCTCACCCATAGGCTTACTTCCACTTTCAGGAAAAAGGTGGATAGATTCTTCATGGAACCCATAGATGCCAATAAAGAACCTTCAGTTTTAAAGGGTATCTTAATTTTTTAAAGCAATTTTTAACATTCTTCTGTGAAAAAATCTCATAAACTAAAGTCTGGAGCACACTGCATGATTTTGCCATCTGAAAACAGTTCTAAGACTGCAAAGAAATTCTGCTATCACAGGGCAAAAAGAAGAAGAAGAAGAAAAAAAAGAAAAGCTACTTGCCAAGACAACATTTATTATTTTTGTTCAACATATGATCAAAAATATTTTTAAGTAATTTTAAATAAAATACAACAGACACAAAAAACTACAAACATTTCAACTGAATTGACTATTTTACACCACAAAAACAAAAATAATTATTTTATGACAGATAAATTTTTAATAAAAAAATATAATATTATGTCAACTAAAACTTCAATAGAAGTATGTAGAATACATTTCTCCTAAATAACAAGTAAAGTAATCGAAGGACGAAGTTGCTCACAGCTTGAAATATGACTGTGTATATTTGGGACGCACCTGTGTGTGGCGGGTGTCTTTCAGGCAGGATGAGATGCTGGAAGTTGATGATACACACAGCTTCAGAGCCCAGCCAGCGGTCAGACACGACTCGGATGTAATACTGAGAAGGCATAGGCTCAAAGATGGGTATAGTGAAGACAACCTGCTGGGGCTCTCCACTTACAACCTGACAGTACCAGAGGAAATATATGATTAGAAACACACACCACAATGCATTTCACATTTCCGGCTGACTAAATGACATTGTGCTTTCTTCAGGAACCACATGCTCTACTAAAATTTTTCACAAATTCTTGCATGGTTTACATATGTATTATAGCATTTATTAATACATTGATAAGCCAACTTGTACTATAAGCAATAACAAAACAGATACTACATTTAAAGGTGAAATGTGCAATTTAAAGCTACTTTTCCAGTATCTTCATGCTGTGATTTGGTATTAGGGTTTCTAGATTTGGGTAAGCTCATGTCAGCAGATGTACATATTCTTTACAGCATATGTACATGTATCTTTACCTGTTTCTTATGCAGAAGGAAATACTCAGAGTGGTAGATGTGGTCGTTGATGGGATCCTCCACCCATAACCACCAGGGCTCTCCCACTGAGCCATGGACCTGAGCAGGACCAGATGTGATGTGTCATAAAAGTGATACAAAGAGAATACAAAGAATAAAAACAACAACAACAACATGCATTTATTTTTCCAAACAGATGTCCATTTAGAAGTTCACAGTAACAAAAAACCTTCATGAAAGTGGAAACTACTGTTTCCACGGAAACCACATGACCAAACTTACATTATAGACACCAAATCACATGAGAACGATAAATATATCATTCTTACTACACACACAAAAAAAAACTTTACAAAAGACTTCTGTACTTTTAGTATCAGTGGTTTGCTACAAAATACAAAAATAACTAAATTAATAAATAAAAAGGCACAGAAAAATTATCTCTTGCTAATCATTATCACAGCCCTATAGAAAGTATAAAGAGATCTGCTGATATAGAGGTCTGTAGTATTAGATGGCTTGTATTTAGCACTAAAGTGAGTGAAATCTTTATAGTCTGTTGAGTTGTAGCCTGGTTTACATTAAAGCGAGTGATATACGCATTGTCAGGCAGCTCGTATTTTGCATTAAAGCATCTGAATGACCAGAAAGCTTTTCGCTTTGCTCACGGTTTGAGTAAATCTTCCTTGGGCTGTTTGATCTGAATCTGAATCTAATCTGAATCACACAGCTTTATTCACATTAGAGATCTGAATTAAAGCCTGCTGGCGAACAGCATATATAGCGCATTTTTCAGCATGCACTGAAAGCATTTACCAAATAAAACATGATTCCAAAAACATAAATCTAAGCAAGAGCAAAGATAAAATTGGCACAGCTAACTGAACTGTAATAAATGAATACATTAAAACAAAAGAGAGAAAAAAGAGAGATAATACATTTGTGTCTTTGTCAGAGAGAAAGTGGTGGAGGAAATGAACAGATGCTGCTTCAACAATGACAATAAAAAAGAAAATAAATGTTTGTTTTTAGATTATGTGTTCACCCCCCCCCCCCATTTCAACAATATTGTAAAAAAAAAGAAATAACAGTGATGAGGTGAAACCTGTACCAAATACCAAAGCACGTTTCATAAGACCACAATAAGTAAATAAATGTATTAATAAATAAAGTCCCACTTTTTGAAATGTTACAAAACATCACATATTAACATTTATTATTCAAAAAATATATAATTATTTAATATGTTATTAAACTATTAGATAACTATAAGCAAACAGCAATGTATGTAGCATGTACTTTATTAATATTCAAATCCTAATGAAATTAATACTGTAATATAAAGTGTGAATTATTTTGTATATTTATTAAATGTATCTAACAGGGGTATATGAAGGTATATTAGCATGCCTATTATTAACATATTGGCTGTTTATTAGTACTTATAAAGCATTTAATCTACATGACCATGTTCTATGTATCCCTAATCCTACACAAAACCTAAACTACATTACTAACTATTAATAAGCAGCTAATTAGCTAATTAAATCAATTTAATATTTCCTGGTTGAATATTGAATATTCCTCTTGAACACCTCACCCCCTCAAAAAAAAAAAAAAGAAAAAAAAAGAGAAAAACTTACTGAACCCAAATTGTTTGGTTGCTAGTGTACTGTATGTTTTATGTATTATATTTATATACATGACCTGTTGAGTGGATTACTTTAATGTTAATGATGTATTCATGAGGCAGAGCGCAGGTCATGCTCAGAGCATGTTGGCGGGTGATTAGTGTTGGCTGATGGTCATCCAGCTGTTGGGTGTCACGCTGGACGAGTTATGGTCACACAGGAGCACCGGGCACAGAGTGGCCCATCTGTGGCCCATCACAGCACTGGCCCTCAAGAGAACAATAGCAACAGATCTGGGTGTATTCAAGCCTTTGTGCTCTTAAACGGAGGGGAGGAGATGAACAAATCAATGACTCCTTCAGCTCCTCCTGCCTAACCTGCTATGTGTGTGTGTCTGTGTGTGTGTGTGTTACGGTGGGGTTATGTGCAATTGTACATAATGTGCTCAGTAAAAATATATGTCACAAATAAGCATCATTATCTATTAATTCCCAAAGGACTCATTATTCTATTTCACCGAAACATGCTTTTAAATGTTTTTATTTCTTTTAATTAAATTTAGAAACTGCAACCAAATTACATGACAATTCAGGTTTATATCACAATTTTAGGGAAGGTAATTCACACAAGCAATTTTTTTACAAAATCAAGTTGAGTACTAAAATGCTGCCATGATGTTAAATTTATATATATATTTATTTTGTCACAGTTTTGACTATTTATAAAGACTTACTGTCTTTATTTATGACTTCTGTATCTCCACTTTTTGTTTGTAATAATTTTGACTTTGTGCTTTGACTTTTGTGACATTATTTCAACATTTTTATATCATAATCTTGATTTAGCATGTCATAATTTCTTACATTCTATCAGAAATGCCTGTAATGCTAAAACAAGTCAGTTATTGAGATTAATTTTCCGCTATGCAATTATTATTTCTTTGGCAAAATGTACATTAAAGTTTGGGATCTCCTGGTCCATGGAATCGAAAATCCAGATTTTCCAAAGACTAACAGCAACATGGAAAGCCCTGGGTATGGTTGCCATGGTTACCTGGTCATTCCACCTGAAGTCTGGGGTGATGCTGAGGCGAACGCGCAGGACAGTGCGTGTGATTGGTTGAATGCTGGACTCCATCAGGATGGCGGGTATCTGATGAACACACTGCTTCACCTTCAGCCCAATGTTCACATGATGCAACATGTGACCTGCGCACACGCACACACACACAAAATGAAGCAGAAAATTGGAATATTTGATTTTAAATGCCTATATCGAAGTCTGAAACTACCAACCGATCTCATCTTTGCCCATGTCTCTTAGTTTGTCCACCGTGAGGTTCCTCTCCTCCATTCTGGACAGCACTGAAGGGGGCAGCGCACTGAACTGCCGCAGCGGGTGGGCCCAGCCCCACAGACGCTTGTCTATCACTTTACACAGGTTCAGCAGACGGTAGGTCATGGCCGGCCAGCGCTTCCTCAGAGCGATCTCAAACAGAGCCCGCACGATACGAGCAGCATTCTGCAGCAAAAAGACAAAGAGACTCTCAATCACACAATCAAGTCTATCAAGAGGCTCACTGGCCGATATGACAGCGCTCTTGGTCTGCACAGAGGCCATGTACACACTGACTGTTGTTTATCATGCTCTGAGAGTGACATGCACACTCTTGAACCAACTAGCTGTTATTATACTGTAATTAAACTGTTTTAAACTGTTAGTTGGCTAATAGTTGATATTGCCACTATAAATACAGTAATACATTACAATAAATACAATAACTGAAGAAAAAAATATATATATGAGAAAATACACGTCTGCCTTCCAAAGTTGTGATGAAAGGAAATCACAGGAAAAAGAGGCACGGGTCTGGACTTATCTGCATATTATCATACCAAATGTATTTATTTGTATTTTGTTTTTCCTCCAAAGTTGATCCTTCCTAAGGAAGTCTATTTCTGCCGCATACCATAATAAGTATATATAAAAAGGGTCAATAAAAAAATAATAAAATAATATAGGAAGTTTAAATAATGACATATTAAATATGGTCACATAACGTGTGAGATACAACTCATAATTTCAAGTGTTAATGTCACAAATTTAATCTCATAATAATGACCTTATATATTACTTCTGTATAAAAAGTTAAATTGTTTTTGTCAAGTTTCACTTTTTCTCATTATTATGATTTTGCTAAATGTTGGATTATGCCATACATACTACTGTTTATATCATAATTATGACTAACGTCATACTTTCGACTTAATAATGACATAATATCTTAGCACACGACTTTTGTGTCTACTTTGGCTCTTTATTTATATCTCAACATATATGAATTTTGATTATACTTCATATGAATGTGAAAGTTTTATATTTACTAAGTATCTTTTTTTATTTAATCTCCTTTGACTTTCAACGTTTTATGCCATAATTATTACTTCTTTTATCAATTTATATTTTTTATGTCACTGCCTGAGCCTGCCAAAATTGAATCTTAGCTTTTTAAATCATGTCTCATAATCAGAATTTCTCTAAAACAAGTTTTTTTAGATTCTGTGAAACTCTCGTGTTTTTTGTTTATTGATTTGCATGTAATCAAAATTGATTTTTATAATGAGAATATTTTAAGAGCACTATGTATGTGCAAACACGCATTTTAGAAAGACCTAATTCACAGGCATATTAGTCACGTAATTATGATTAATTTATTGCACAACTAAAAAATGTCTGTTAATAAGAGGTTACTGAAATAAAGTGAGCTTTATTTAGCTGGTTGTGAAACTCAATAACAGCTACTTAGAGATGGGCAACCTTATGTAGCATAAAATAGCTTGCCTAATGCAGGAGCATCATTTTAAACAGATTTATCAAGTACTTTTCTTTTTTTTGGGGGTTCAGATTTTTAAAGGGCACCTTTAAATTTTGTTCATTATCTAGAACACATTTTATGGAATGACTAATGTTCATTTACTTTGACTGCTGTCATTATAAATCAGAGCCAAGCGGCTGTATGTTTGATGGTGGAGTGTGAGTTATGTTCAGATGGCTTTGAGAATCCAACATTACTTTGATCTATAAGGTGCAGGTTTACTCGTAGATCTGACTGCTATGATGGACTGATCTAGTCATTGATTGATTGAGCAGAAATGCTCGACTGTTAGCAAAGCTGGAGGACAAACACCTGCTGACCCACATGCTGCTGTTTAACAGGCCTCGAGAGCAACCCAACTCTTTCATCCGACACTCGTCTGTATGGATGAGTACCAGCAGAACAGTCCCCTCGATCCAATTCACAACACTTCAGTGAAAGCACAGCACACTAAATACACAGCTTTGAACTTCGGATGAGCTTTGTGGACCGATCTTCTGCTGGGGTGCACGTGAATCTTTAGGCTTGTGTGGTTTTAGTTTGAATGATTTGTTCTAATGATTTGATTACTTAATAATGTTTAGTTATCACCATTACTTGAAAAGCATTCCTAATTGTGTGCATTTTTAGGTGTGTTTAGTTTAAATTTATGCTGTTCTGTTAATTTTTGGCGACCATAGTCCAGTCATTTCAATAGCAATACATGCGATCTGGAATTTTGCAACTGCTTGAAAGTGGCTTCTGTGAGAGCTGTGTATTATACATAGCTACACTACTGACAATAGTTACAATAGACAATATTCTGCGAATGTGACTAATTTAATATATATTTTAAACTGATTTTAAAATACTGTTTCATGGTTTTTTTATAGAAGCCGGTTTCACCACTGGAAAAAAAAAAAGTTATTGCACCTTTTTATCTCACAATTCTACCTTTATTTTCTCAGAATTGCATGATACAAACTCGCAATTATGCCTTTTTTCTGCAAGTTATAAAGTCAGAATAGCAAGATATAATTTTCATAATTCTTTATACCTCGGAATTCTGTCTTTATAACTTGCAATTGTGTAATATAAAGTCACAATTTTGACTTTTTTTGCGAGTTATAAATCCAATTTTAGTGGAAAAAAGACTGATGTTCTCAGAATTGCAAATTTTATATCTCACAATTGTGACTTTAAATCTCTCAATTCTGACTTTATATCTCGAAATTGCGAGTTTATTTCTCACAATTCTGAGAAAAACAAGTCTGAATTATGAGATAAAAAGTCACAATAACCTTTTTTTTTTTTTTATTCAGTGGCGGAAACGGGCTTCCATAGTTTCAAGTATACAGTATGACATTTTGAACAAACGTCTCGTGAATATCTCCTGTGGCTTTTTATATTTCTATATTGTTAACATTAATGGCTCAAATTGTGGCTCCTTTGGAAATAAATGTATTTTTTTAAGCTATACTGCCTAGTGCAAATCAAAACTTTTTCATTTGCATTTTGTGAATCAGCCGAATCATTATAAAATAATCTCACACTCTGCAGTCACATGCTGTGAATTGTGCCAATGAAAAGTCAGAGCCGTTCCGATCTACAGCTGAATGATGGGAAGACTCTCTCTCTGAACAGCTGCAAAAACCATTGAAAGAATCATGGTGTGTATAGCTAAACATATATACATATATAGATATAGATCTAAAATCTGTGAAGGGTGACAGAGAGAGATATCCAAACCTGAGCATCACAGAGGGTCTGGATTTAAAATCAACATGTTTGACACGGAAACGACTCCCACTGCCGGATCCCAGCTGCACATCTGAAATCAGCCGAATTAGGAGCAAAGAGGGAATTTCTCAAAGCTATTTCAACTATCTGACCACATGGAAGCTGTTATAATGGAATCGCAGATATAAGAGATAGATGGCTTCCACAGAGAATCTGAAGAGATGCTGGGGAAGAGGATATCCCATCTTAACCTCTTAGTCAGATAAACACTATTCACTCAAACATTTGATCAGAATTTGCTCCTCCTTTCGTTGCATGAGTCAAATACTGTATGTTGTTTATTCTGTCTGAGCATATAAAGATGATATTAATCAAAATGTCTAAAACGCTCTTTTCTATGTAACAAAATTTATTGGTTTTGTTTGTTTCAAAGGAGAAAGCAAGTTAAATTCGGAATGACATTTTTACCAATATCTATAGAGAATAGGGTGGCAGGTATAAATGACCTCAGACTATTGAATTTGAAGATAGTAAAATTACATTCAAACGAGTTGCCGTAATGAAATCTATATTTATTTTATATAATATTTACTATAATATACAATTAAATTCTACTTTCTATTTTATAAATACGCAAAACAATGAATTTAATCTGTAAAAAATCTGTGAAATAAAGAGATTTATTTAGATGTCACGGTTATTCAGTTTGTCACGGTTTGAAAAAAAACACAAAAAACATGACGGAATAACATGTCAGATACCGCATCCTTTGTAAAATTAAAAATCGGCTTTTCAATACCGACCAGATACACTGCTGATTTTGGTGGAAACTTTGTTTATTTATTTTTTTTCTTCCAAAAATGGCTTCTATTGCATTTTGGAACCAAACTCTTCACATATATATATATATATATATATTTTATTTTATTTTATTTATTTGTTTTATTAAATAATTAATCAATTTATTTATTTATGACACTTTAACTGTTTAGAGTGAATAAACATGACATAATTAGTTCAGCCACAAACTAAATATAAACAAATATAAACTTCTTGTGCCATGTACAATATCATTTGGGTAGTTTGATAAGCATATTTCTGTTGGACTGATTTATATTCAAGCACTCCAATTTTAAGAAGCACAACATAAAGCCTGCTCACTATGTGTCTCACCTGCGCTACATAGGAGAGGTCAGATATGAGGGAGAAGCTGTCCACCTCCCCGCGGCCGATGTACGTCTGGAGGAGGATGTTTATCTTGCCGTAGCCGTTCTCCACTCCTCCGGACGCAGGCAGCTCACAGAAATTACACAACATGTTATCCAGTTCCTCCAGCTCCTCGTCACGAACCTGTGTGCGGTACAGAACCCATCGATACACTGTTCATTTATTAAAGAAAATGATAACAATAAAATTCTACCTTTCTTTTTCGTGACTAAAATGAAATTAGGACGAGACATCACCAACACCATTAAACAGCGACCTTGACTACATCAACATGCTATATATCATTGGGAGAAAAAAAAAAAAAAAAAATTGATATGTAGAAATCTTTCTTTATTTTCTCAATATACTTACTAAAAATAAATAAATAAATAAATAGAACTTCACATTTGCTTTCATGCCTTGTGTTGCCAGATGTCAAGAGTCCCCTTAAAAAAGCTTTTGTCTTAAAAGGACACATTTTCTGCCCAGTTTTTATTTTATCTTGCAACCATTGGTACAAATTCTGTCTAAAAACTGAGAGAAAAGTGCAAAAGATTTGTAAGTGTACAATCTGGAATTTAGCGATCTCCACTTATATTCTTTTTAAATAAAAGTGTAACAAAGTCAGTTTTCATTGGCTAAAACTAGACTAAAATTCCCATACAATTATTCAACTAAAACTTGACTAAACAAACAAACAAAAAAGAACAGGTTGGTTAAATAGACATTTGGCACAGGACTAAGACTACATAAAAATAACGGCTGATAAAATGAACACTACAACATAGATCCAAAATAAGCACTTTATTAACCTGTTACTAAAAATGAACCTGTGGTCATCTGATAACTCACCTTGATCTGCTCAAATTCTTCAGCTTTTGAAACAATGCTAAGAATATCTGCTTCAGTCTTCTGTGCATTGAAAAGTTCATTGAATGTCTGTGGAATATAAAGAAATGTACATGTACAAACTGTCACATATGCATGCAACACACATTTAACCTACAGTAGCAGTAAGAAATTCCCATTTTATCAGTTTTATTCTCATTATGATTGTCAAAATCCAGAGCAACTATTTTTTAAAAAGTTGTTTCTTCCGCTCATCCATGCTGAACGTTTCTGATCAAAAGTTCAGTAAAATAGTAATTTTGTGACATTATTAAACTTTCAAAGAACTTATTTCTATCATATTTTAAAATGTAATTTAATTCTGTGATCAAAGATGAATTTTCAGCATCATTACTCCAGTCTTCAGTGTCACATGATCTTTCAGAAATCATTCTAATATACTAATTTTCTTCTAAAGAAACATTTCTTATTATTATCAATGTCAAGCTGCTTTACATTTTTGTCTTTTTAGGATTATATGACAAAGTTTGAGAAATATAATTCATTATTTATTTATTGTAGTGATGTGAAAGAAGAAAAAAAAATGAAGAATGAATAAATTGGTAACACTTTATAATAAGGCTCATTAGTTAACATTAGTTATTAGTTAAATTTTTAAGCATTTACTAATCTTAATTAATGTTAATTTCAGCATTTACTAATGCATCATTAAAATCTTGTTAACACTTAATGAAATCTTATTGTAAAGTGTTAAGTTTAATAAACCGTAAACTTTTGAACAATATGAATGAATATGATGGCTAAAACTGTAATTTGTCTATTAAAAAACCATGTAAATGCATGTCTGAAAATGTACTATACTATTTCTTTAAGACCTAAACACTGTATGCAGCCAATGAACTGCAAGCTACACAACTCCATATTCTGAGTATTACATGGAGAATTTCTTACCTCAATGGTGTTGTACTTTATGTAGAAGTGGCTGGCTGTTCTGCCAAGGTCTGTGGATGCAAAATAACCAGTCCTCTCATCAAAACGGATCATCCGTGCCTTATCCAGCTTCCTTCCGGACTCCACGACTAACTCCTTCCTGTAGAGCTCCAACAGCGGGTCCATCTAAATAACGTTAATTAACACTTCTCAAAATATTTCACAATAAAACGTTTAGCTAAAATAAAAGAATTTACAATAAAAAAACACTTAAAAACTGAAAAGCATCTAAATGGTGACAGGATGATGTGAGATTAGATCACTGATAATAATGACAACAGGTTATGAGAGCATGAGCACCTGATAGGCCTTGTGACTGATCCCGTAAGCGAGTGGATTGGCTCTCATTCGCACGTATAGGTACGTGTAACTCAGCCACCGGACGGCTTCATCAACATTAGTGACTGTCCCTAGAGCGATCTGCACAAAACAACCAAGCACAAAATAAACAGGCATTGTATTTTCACAGCACTCACATTAAACCAAATCCTAGCGTTATCTGGAGGTGTGGTTTATGTTTGTATTGCTAATCATGTAATTGAGATCTTGGGTACTATATGATGACTGATATGACATGCATAAACACAGAAATGCACGTTGAAAGGTTTTAAGCTAACCTTCATGTGATGTTTGATGTCACTGCGCCATCTTTTGGACAAACAGATCACAGGGTCTATTGAAAAGGCCTTGTAGATGCTGCCATCATGTGGTGGAGTAAAGAACAGCTCAATGACTTCATTAAGCCACTTCTTGATGAGTTTATTAAGCTCATTTTATTATTTTACAATAATACATACAAATATAAAATATTTATATATAAATTTAATAAATAAATTATTTGTGGCTCTACTCAGTATGCAAACTGAAATTTTAAAAATATGTGTTTATTTATTTTTATATTTCTCTTTAGTTTGAATGTATTTTTTTTTTAACTTTGCCAGTTTTATTTATTTATTGGTCGTTTTTGTGCTTCAGTCTAAATAAATGTATTTGCCATGACAACATTTCTATTATTTCATTTATTTACTTATTTTTTTAAGTTGAAGTTTTGCCTTTGTATTGTATTTTATTTTAGCTTTTTCTTAAGTTATAGATTTAGTTAAATAATACATTGCACTAATATGCCTATTCATTTTACATTTCTTAGCACTGATTTTCTTAAAATGTTATTTTTTTTTAAAAATTGATATACTATTATATTTGTTAATATTTTGAACTAGATTTAATGTTTCTGTTTTTCTGTTAACTGTGTTGTGTTTTTGTTAATTTAGTTTGTTTAATGTTTAAATTGTATATATTTTTGTTCGATAATTTATTAAAGTATCTCTGCTTAATGAAAATGAGAAAATAAATATGTTTTAAATAACTATATATAATTTATAATATATATATAGTTTTTGTTTACAAAATATACATATGTGTGCAATATTTATTATGTAAAAAAAATATATAAATACCAGTGGTGGGCCGTGCATTTCCCACCTAGGCCTTCTGTGGCATTCTACATTAACTAATCCAACTCTTATGGCTATAGAAACCATAAATATTACACAGAATTGCAGTATAGCAGAGCAGTGCAGCACAGACAAGTATCTCATATAACGTTAGTGAAAGTGAAAGTGGTTAATAAAGCTAGAAACTCAGTTAATTCAATTCAACAAGTTGTCGGAGCTATGAAACAAGGCGGTAAAGAAAAGCATAACGTTATGTGTTTTAGAGTACACCTGTGACTCTCATCCTCACGCTGAGTCTCCCGCTGGTCTGCCTCTGCCAGCGGCGCTGTGGCCGGAGGAAGAGACCGGTTAATGCAGCTCAACTCGAAGACTGAGATATTCTTATGGAAACTTTAATCTGACTTTATATCTTGCACATAACATCAAAAAACAACGGATAAAGCTTAAAAAAAAAATAATCAAAAACTAAATTTAACCTATCATGGGGATTTTTCTTCTGAAGCTTCTGCTTCTGAAGGCCTTGGGATTTCTATGACCCTGGCAACACGATTGCTGAAATATGATCGAACAAAAGCTCTAATATAAACATACACTACTGGAAGCAGCACATCAAAGAGAAAAGCTATGAAATAAAGAGAATAGACTCATATAGATTAGATTCATGGAAAATAAAGTAAAACCAAGTCAGTGATTCTGATAGTGTTAGGCCAGCAGAGAAGGCTTTGCTGGCCCTGACAGCCCACCACTGATAAATACACACACATGCATGTATGTATTTAAAACATTTTGTTATGTTTATATATCAAATATATTTATTTATAATATGAATATAAATATAGACATGTAAATATTTTTAAAATATATACTGTATGTGTGTTACGATCGCCAACTAGAGCGCCCATAAACTCAATTAGAGGGCACTCCTTGTATTGCATGTTTCTTGTTCTAATTGGTTGGTTCTGTCTTGTGTTCCCCTCTGTCTAGCTTAAAAGAAGCCCTCACCCTCTCTCTTACGCTGATTATTGTTTAGCCTATCCCTTGTTTTCTAGTTCCCATGTTTTCCTTGTTTCCTTGTGTTTTGACCTTAAACTATTTTCTAGTTTTTGATTGTTTGCTGCCTGCCCTGACCCTTGCTTTGTTATCGGATATACTCTTTTGCCTTTGCCCGGATTGTTCTGTTTTGCTGGTGTTTGACCCTGCCTGTTTGACTACGTTTGTTAATAAAGCCTTTGCACTTGGATCCCCACTCGACCCTCGGTCCATTCGTCACAATGTGTGTGTATTTATATATACATTAGAAATATACACAGATCACACACATATTATGCATATTATCATATTAACAAAAACCTTTATTTTGGATGTGATTAATCGTTTGCCAGCACTAATATAAAATTAGTGCTTGCATATTTATATATATAATTTTATTTCAGTAAAGGTTTATTTTATTTAATTTGTATTTTTTTTTATTTAATAATTTTAGATTTAGTTAATGGTAATATATCTTGTGTGTGGGGTTGTACCTCAGCGTTGAGGTTGTCAGCGAGACTCTGCTGGAACTGGCTCTCGATGGGGTTCTGCTGAGTCAGGAGCGTCAGGTAATGGCTCAGCTTGTCATGGGTTGTGATGATGGTTCCTTCACCATATTTATCAAACTGTGGCCGTCCAGCACGACCGAAGATCTGCATCACGTCCAGGATACCCAGATCCACCAGCGCACCACGCTTGGCATCATAGATATTAGTACCCTGATATCAGAAACAGGAATCATTTAAAACCCATCTTGAAGATTCCAGCATTGTGTTTAATAAAGCAGCATTTCACAAGCCTGCAATGATCTGCTCTGACCTTGATGATGACTGCGTGAGCAGGTAAGTTAACACCCCAGGCCAGCGTGGCAGTGCACACCAGGACCTTAATGTATCCTCTGGAAAACATGTTCTCCATGAGCGTGCGGTCCTGCCGTAACATTCCAGCATGATGGATACCAAACCCGTCCGGAAACATTTCCCTCATCTGCTTGTTTCTGGAGCGCTGCACCTGTGTCACACACATCATCACACACACCGGTCTGGAATGAGCAGGGTACAACAAGGTAAGAGGCACATATGATTTTCTTCACCTGTAAACTACTAGATGGCAGAAAAACTCACTGTTGAACTTTTCTAAACATCTGAGATGAACTACGCACATGAAAATGTGTTAAATTTGCATATGTGACTGCTGGTAAGCAACGCAAAGATGATTCTACCAATAATTCATGTTCTTAAAGATTAATAAAACACACACTACTGGAAGCAGTGCAACCAAGAGAAAAGCTATGAACTGAGAATAAACTGGAAAATTGGAAATAACGAAAAAAATTAAAAAGTTGAAGTGATTGTTTTAAGCATTAACTTCTGCAAAATGTTATACTTTAGCTAAGGTATGTGTATAAACACTGGGTGCCTTTTGCCACTTATTTATTTCCCCAATGTTCAATTAAAATTCAATCATGCAATCATGCACTATATGAGAGCAGTGAAAAGTATGCCTTTAGCCTTGTTGTTGCCAATTTCTTACATGTTTGGCAAATTCAGTAAAGCAGAGATGGAAACAAGTAAGTAACTGAGCAAAGATTATAAACAATTGCGTGATTACCATACCTATATGCAAACATGCCAAAACTGAGCTGAGAATTTTAATTGTGCAATTATTTTTTCAGGCAGCAGCTTGCTTTTCAAAAACCTCTTTTAAATACATGTGTGACCAAGCTATTTGAAAATGGGCTTGTTTGCACAATTTTTTTCAGTAAAGTACACAATTTGTTAGTTGAGAAAGTGGTCATCTGAGATTGTTGTAAATAAGGCCTGAAAGTGATATACTGTATACTGTTAAAGGGTTAATCCACTCCAAAATTTTGTCATTAATCACTTACCCCCATGTTGTTCCAAACCCGTTAAAGCTTTGATGGTGTTTGGAACACAATTTAAGATGATTTGGATGAAAACCAGGAGGCATCATGTGAACACACATAGCATACGCAGTTCTGTGTTAGATGCAATGGAAATATATGCTGTTTGTGCAAATCAAAGCATGAATACACGTACAAGAAGTATCGGTAACACTTTATTTTAAGGTGTCATAATACAGAGTAACTCCCCAATTAGGTACGTAGTAGTATCCATTGTACTTACATGAAATAAAAAGTACTTATCATGTAACTAAGTTATGGAACAGCCTGTAATTACAGTTTGTAATTATGTAGATGTAACAGACAGCTACTGTTACACATATGTTACAGACCGAGTCTGTTACACAGCTACTTACACTTAAATACAATCTTGATAGACTTTTTTTTAAGTAGCTTACGTTTGTGTACTTGAATTTATAATTACGTTGTGTAAAGTCTGCAGCACATATGTGACAATCTTTTGGTTATATAAGTAGCTGTTAGGAGTATCCTCGAATAGTCCACGATTCAGTGATTCAATTCGAGGAGCCTGGTTCGACTCCCAAACTCAGTCGAATATTCACGGGTGTTATGATCAAACCATTTGACAATATGGGGGTGCTCAGTGTCTGATTTCACATAGAACTATCGGTTTTCTCCTAATGTGTTAATACACAGCCTATTAAAATAATGCTGTGAATAAGAATCTGAAAAGAAAGAAGCTTTAAATAAATATTTTAACCATGAATAAATCCAACCAACCCTATAGATTTAAATTTATTAGTTTTATTTTCCATAATCCGTGACCGACAGAGGTGCATCTTGGTGGCAGGGATTTAAATCTTTAACAAGACTCAAATTAAGGCAGAGTAAAAGACTAGATTTTATTCGATCAGGTAGGGTACAAGTCATTTCAAAATATTTCAGCTGGTTTATATTTATCGTGTATATAATTTATGTCGTATAAGATTTGGTTGAGCTGCAGTAAAGCCCCTATGTCTTCCGCGCATACCGCGAGCAGGACAAAAAATGTAGAATGAACGTAATAACTACAACTGGGACTGTCATATACATGGCATTATAATGAGAAGAGAACACTATTATAATATTATAATATGTTAATTTTTAGAGTTTAGCTGTCGTGTTTCTGCAGGTTGTTGCGTGAAGAACACGTCAACAAAAGGAGTTGATTAATTCATTAATTCTAAGCGGTATGTGTGGAGAAAACGTCTTGGTTACGTATTGTAACCCTCGTTCCCTGAAGAAGGGAACGGAGACGTCACGTCGGTGACCGACGAATAGGAATCTCG
>JAUMHE010000264.1:183734-196610 GCA_032359235.1 Enteromius mattozi
TAAAACCCAAAAGAAACGTATTTTTCTGCAGTGGTCTCTTATTTTTTTCCAGAGCTGTATATATATATATATATATATATATATATATACATATATGCAAAAACAACATACTCACAAAATTGTATGCTCTGCTCCCAGAATCTTGAAATAAAATAAGTGCAAACTTATCTGAGCAGCTAGTGACCTAAATGCTACCCTGAACCCAGCAGCATTACTTTCCAACTCCGAAATCTGAAGATCAACAAACTGTGCCATAAACCATACTGTCCAATATTTTTAGCCATTCTATAAATAATCATAACCTTGTCCCACATAGGTTGCCCATACAGCTTTCTTCTGAAAGGTCTTTGTTGCAATGCAAAAAGGCTCTGTTCTCAGTTAGATGTGTTTTTCTGTCTACATGCCCGGGTAGAGGAGCACTGGACATTAGATTGAGCTCTGCATTTTAGGCTGCTGAGCTCTGGGGTGATTGATTGATTGACTCTGTGTATTGATGGAGGCATTGATTGATGGATAGGTGAAGTCATGAATGAGTAAGGTGTGCCTGGATGAATGCGCAGTGTAACTGATGTGAACTTACGACTAAAAGATCACGGTCAGCCATTGGATTACACAATTAGAGGCTCTGTAGACGGCCCAAGTCTTTGTCTCTGTATTCTGCTGGTGTTTTTCCACCTTTCTGATTTTATATTAGTCGGTGGGTTGAATATAACATGCACCACACACATAAAACATTAATGAACAAAAGCACAATTTAAATTGAGCAAAATACCTTCAATTATTTAAATTAAGCAAATATCTTGAGACTGAAGAACTGCTTTAAATAATCATTATGCCCCATTTTGATAAAAAAAAAAAAAAAATCATTTTGCACAGAGAGAGAACTATTTTTGTGCTGTTTTTCTGTGACTGATGCTGTGCATATTATCTATTGCATCACACTGTTAGAAATGTACATGTATCACAACCAGAATCGTAAAAATTTACTCTCACCAAGTACCAAATTCAATTACGAATTGGCTTTGGCCAGTAAATTAAACTAACTGCAACATAATACATGACTAAAACAACCTGCAATAATGACAGTCTGATTCATTATTAATATAAAACCATCTACTAAAAAAATCATTTGCCACAATGTGGTTTATATATTATTATTATTATTGAATGATTTTGAAACAAAACACTTTTTAGTCATGTCTTATAAAAAAAGAAACAAAAAATGGATTAAATAAGATCATGTACTGTAATGATCTTGTTATGAATTGATTCATTTATTCACTTCAAACACTTAAATAATCATTATCTATAAATTGCATAACACAAATCATAATTGTATTCAGTTGCATTCAGTTAGATAGCTATAAAATCCCCCAAATAAATCATAAATATGATGGCAAACTATTAGAAAAAAAAGTATCAATTTATCCTCTAATTAGTGTATCTGTTATGAATTTATACATTTATTCAATAAAACTTCTTTCAAGTTCAAAAGGAATGAATAATTATCATTAAATATTAAACGCTGTACTTGAAAATCACTCACCACTTTTTTTCCTGACCTGTCCATAGAACAGATTTGTCATCTTTTCTAAACAAAGAAAATATAAATCATAACTGTATAAGATGCATACTTCAATTACATAACTATAAAATATCATATATGAGACAGATTAAATCCAGAAGAACTGTGGCAACGTCCCCAAGATGCTTCAAAAAACCTACCTGGAAAGCTACCTGAAAAACTCTGGGCAAGTGTACCTCGGAACAGAAGCTGTTTTACCAAAAGCTGTAATACCAAGTATTTATTTGATTTAGTTAATAGAAGTTAATTGATAAATTAAATCTATGTATGGCATTATTTTTGAAAGCATCCTCATTTTACAGCATTTTTACATGAGTGTCTAAAATTTTGAACAGTACTGTAGCTTTCCAGGTAGGTTTTTTTGAAGCATCTTGGAGACGTTGCCACAGTTCTTCTGGGTTTAGTTTGTCTCAGTTTGTTCTGTTGTAATATGAACTGTGATCAAGTGAAGGAACATGGCAGCAGTATATTTAGGGCTACAGCAAGCATATAGTGTCATTTTGAAACGTATAGAGGGAGAGCAGCATACTGACACATGCTATGTTGTGAGTAAGCTGTTTACATAAATGTATCAACTATAGTGTGTCCTCCATCAGAATGTGTTATAGTTTGTGTGTGATGCCTGCTTTAAATGCACACAGGTGAAGCAAACTCTTGTGCGAGTGCGGTGTGGCATTGATTGTGGCAGTGATAGTGCTACAAGGACTTTCATTTATTTCATACACATTAGAAAAAAAGTGTTATTTCCAGACAGGCATCACGCAGGACTGCCTCTCTCCAGTGAAGAGAACAGCACAGAGCAGCTGCGAGTGATGCCAGAGATGAGGGTTTATACTTAATGAGAGATAAACAAAAAAAAAAAGATCAATATCCATTCACACATGTGTGTTTAAGCCTGATGTCCTGGATGACATTGTGAGATTATAGCATATTTATGATGCTTTTTTTTTGTTTTTTTAAATTGAAGTGGCGTAAAAATTTATGTTTGTTATTTACAAAAAGATAATTTTTCATATATATATATATATATATACACATACAAAAATAACTATCTAGCTAACACAATAAAACATAATAAAAACATGATTTTGGAACATTTAAAGATCAACAGAGAGATAGTTTATTTGCAAAAACAGATAACTCTGTGTTTTTTTTAATGTTCAAACCCTGTTTTCTTAATATGTTATCATGTTTTTCATTGCGTTTTATTGTGTTAGCTAGATCATTTTTTGTTATTTTTTAACCTAATCAAAAACAACAACTGCAGTTTGATTGAAATTAATTGGAATGCATAGTAAAAAATAAAACAACAACAACTTGATTTTAGAAAATATTGAACTCTTCAGTATATGATGTTTATTTTAAAAACACAGAATGCAGGACTGGTGAGTAGATGTGTGTTTATGTGCATGTGTGTGTTTCAATATCACTCAACAGACATGCTCAGATGTTGATGTCACTCCTACAGAGTGTGAGGCTTAATTAGGTGCTGCTGTTTCCTCATAAATTATCACCCATAATGTGTCTGTGTGACTGTGAAATACCTCCCATCACACACGCTCACTGCCTCTCATCACTGAATCTCCTAACATCGTTTTCGAAACACACACACACACACACACACGTGTGCTTTTGTTTCCTCAGCTCACCACACCCACAAGAACACACTGCTCTCTCGCTCAAACAGCGCTGTTTCTCCCCACGCGTCCCTGCGTTTGAATAAATAAGCAGCATTATGCAGAACAGCAAAAGTGATTACCCACTTTTAAAAGCCTTTATGAATATTTATAATCAGTTACTGTCACTGCTTACTTCCGAGGCTATTTTGTTATTCTCTTGGGAAGCGCTTTAGATTTTTGAGCAAATCTTTGATGTGGTATATCAGGCTGTCTGTCTGCTCAGCTCACGCTAGGGTACATTAACACACACTGATGGCTGGCTTTTGTGCTCACTGAATGAGATGGTGGCAGAGAGAAATGGAGAGAAGGTAGATGGAGCAGTGCAGAATAAGAATAAACAGAACTCTGATTAAAAGGAGGAAAGGAAAGAGTATGTTTGGAGTAGACCAAAAACTTAGTACCACTACTTCTGCGATATGCAGTGTATGAATTTTTAGCATGCATGGAAGATCATTTTTATGTGTGAAATTATAACTGGACACACCTCATATGTGCTGTGATGAGGTCACATGCTATTGTGAAAATTAGCATTTTTGTTCCCATTTCAGTGTTTGCTAATTTGGTCATATAATGAGCCAAAAAAGAGAGCGGTTGTCTTTTTTTCATTTTGTGGTGTCATAAATTGTTGGTACTTCGGCTAATAGAACCAGCCACTGTTGTATCTGGAGAAAGGAGTCTCTTATGCCTGAGGCTGATAAAATCCTACCTGTTGTGAGAGCTTGAAGTGGGCGAAAACCCACCAGTGTTCAATCTCGAAGTTTCTATAATTTAATATAGACAGTTTTTCTGGCATATCATGGAATGCAGTTGCTTGGAGCCATCTTTAGTAAAGTTCAGTGAGGCTCCATGAAAATGATATGATAAAACCCATTTTGAGATTAAGTTATAACTAGTATACCATTGAAGGGTATACTATTTAGGGTATGCAAATTATTATTTTTATTTTTAAGTCTCATATTCACTAAGGTTTCATTTATTTGATCGAAAGAAGAGTAAAATTATTTCAATTAAAAATATTTTTTTGTTGTTGTTTTCCTTTCTGTGACACAAAAGGGAATTTTCAGTAGCAATTGCAGTGCCAAATGATCCTTCAGAAATCATTCTAATATGGCTTATATGGCAGATGTGCTGCTTAATATAATTGTGGAAACTGTGGAAATTATTTTCAGGGTTCAGCATTTATATGACTCCAGACTTTTGCACAGTAGAGTACAGTAAATAAAGATACACAGGGATGGGCTCCAACTGTTTTTTGTTTTTTTTGTTTTTCCAGAATTGATTGATGCTTGACTTGGGTCATGTAGAAGTTGTAAAGTCTAAGTTTTGAGCCATTCCACTTTGTCACCTTGATTAAAAAAACAAAAAGCAAATAAAATCATTGGTTATAGCCTGTAATAATTTTACAGCTGAAAAGTTGCAGATCAGATGAAAGTAGAGGAAACAAGTCAAAAAATTCAAGGTTCATGGGTCTTGGCTGATCCAGTTTGAAGTGTTTTTTATATAAAAGGGAAAGTTTTGTCTTTGTTACCTTGTACGGAGGAGACTGTGTCACCTTGAAAGAAATGTGACCCCAAACCAAAAAACAAGTCTTCAGTGTCAATTTTTCAAAATTTACATGATCTGAAAGCTGAATAAATAAGCTGTCCATTGATATAGGGTTTGTTAGGATAGGATATTTGGAAGAGATTCAACAATTTGAAAATCTGCAATTGGAGGATACAAAATATCGAGACAATACCATGCTACTTAAGACTGGTTTTGTGATCCAAGGTTACAAATGTCTGCCAATCCACTCTGATTGAAGACTCACAGTTTCATCCAGCAGCAATAGAAGTTTTGCATGTGTTTTCTAGAACAATTTCTATTATTTCTAAATGATCAAATATTGGATGGCTTATATTGGTCTTACTGATTTTTATTGTTCTTTCAGCAAAGACTCTGGAAACGCATGATATTTAATGCATATGACTGTTTGCCTCAAAGCAACCATGAACATTACTTCCTGTGCCAGTTACATTAACAGATAATGCACATTTAACCCAGATTTTATTTTCAATGAGGCTTATAATTGAAGAAGTATTCCGTACCAGCTGCAATGGAATCCTGCTTATTATAACAGTAGGAAACTAGTTATCTGGCATCTATCCTTCACTTTTACCCACACTGTTCTTTAGGTTTGTCCAAACTGTGATCTTGAGTTGCGCCTCATGCACAACACCCTCTGCAACTAACAAGCAATCTGTATCTGCTTCCACAACTTCATATCCTTTAAATGATAGTGTAAACTGGTGGAATATGGAACAGTTGTCTGTAAATGGTGCTTTTGTGGGATTGACATGACTGCGGTTGCCATGGCCGCTTTTCCTGTCTTTAATCAGTGTCCATACCCACGGCAGGATAGCAAGGCATGTGTGCAGTCGTAAAAGAGTTAACACTTTCTCTCATCTATTCCCGTCTGAAAATCCCAGGGAACAAGTTAATTACTGAGACAGCTCGCTCATTTCACCACATCCATCAGACTTTGTTCCATCTCAAAGATTCCCAAAGAAACTTCTAGAAGCAGTGGCTCGCTTCAACCGGTCCACGCTTTGATAAAGATTCGTCTGTTGCCATGGAACCCACCTGGCCGTGACCTTGAGGCTGAGCTGGAGTCTATTAGTCACAAAGCATCGCCATGGTCCATTCACTTTGTCAGGTTGGCCAACCAATAGGAGCCATCCGTGCAAGAGTAAGGCCGTCTTTTTCTTACTGAGAGTCTGCATAGCGACAGTGGTTTTGTCAAGTTCATCAGACTTCATTAAATAGGAAGACACAGATGTATAGGCCTCACACACACACCTCCTAACGTTTTCCGGCTCTGTAAGCAGCTGGAGAGAAATGATCCTTCTCTTCGAATGTGTTTGCAGTAGCTGAGTCTCGCAGTTCCATGTTTTATCACCGAGTGTTTGAACCATCCTAGCTTTCCATTGTAATTCAGTGCACAGTCGACGTTTGTTTTCACCACGAGAAAATAGAATTTCTGTCAATTTGATTTGCTATCCTTTGTTTTTTCATTATCAGGAGCGCGTGTTCTGCAGCGTTCCTCTCGCTCCCAACACTCCCTCTACGAGTTCATAAGTCACGAAATACTCATTTGCGACCAAACTTATAGCTGTCTGCACAACAAAAGTGCACAGGTTCAATTTTCTTGGCTGTCCTGGAACATATTCAAATGAATAAGTAGGATATTGGCCCCAATTCACAGGGAAATGAATTCTGAACAAGACAACAAATGTTCCCGTAATAGTTCTGGACGTAAAGATTGAGGCAGATCCCCTGTGCGCTGTCTTATTTTGCATCTTTACTCTTTTTTTTTTTTCTCCAAGCTTAAAAGAAGTGACTGTTGGCCTAGAATAGATTCAAACTATGTGCCTGTCAAAGTGGTTTGGGGACAGTTGTGGGATGCAACGTTGCTTTTTTTTTTCTTTATGTTTTCTTTCAGGATAAACCAAGAGCAGCACATGCACTTTGTCGTAGAGCCTTCTTTTTATAGAGTTACAGGGGATTTTAGGATTTCACGAGAAAGATAAAGCGAGTGCTAACAGACATTATACTTTGGGGATCCAAGCTGAAAGACTTCTCACCCAGAATTAAAAATTCACAATTGATCTCCAACCAGCAAGAAGCCCCCACAGACCACAGCTAACACAAAACCTCACGCCCCAATTTACATCAGCCTCCCAGCCTGAGAGCGCGCGTTCACCACACGAACCTCAAGCAAAGCCGATATGCCTCGTGAGGCTTATATTCATAACTCATTAGATCCAAGGCCGATCTCTTAAATGGGCACGGATTATGGTAAAATACTGACGGGTCACAGGCCAAAACGTACGAGAAATGAAAGAAAATCGCATCCAGGCACATCTTCCAATCCGCATCTCCATTCAAGATCATATCAAACACTTGACTGCGAGTGGAAAATCAATACGCCGTGGCCGAGTTCAAAAAGAATCTTCATTAAAAATGGAGAAGGCTGCACAATCCCAGCTTTCTGTAAGTTGGCCCAAGGTGGATGAGTTAAGCTGGAGGGATTCTTATCATTGTTAAGCAAATCGATCTGCTAAAGACGAAAGAAATGGAAAGTAAAGAGAAACCATAATAAGATTTATTCTTAAGCATATTAACAAAGTGCTCACGGCAGCCAAAAGCTCACCTCAGCAGTTACAAAATGAGCTGTGTTAATGCCAGTATGTTGCAGTTTACTCAAAGTCATTTTTCAGCTTTTGGAGTCTGTCTTCTATTCCATGGTGCATTCATAACAGTGTGATTTTTTTTTTTTTTCCTTTGGCTTGGTAGCAAAGTGAATAGTAAAAATGTGTACAAGTGGTGTTTTTGGACAGCGTGCATTTTCACAGTTGAATCTTTTTAGTTTGATCTCACACACAAGGTCTACCTGACTAAAGGTACAACGTGTTTTAAAAGACCTTTAACTTTGTAGAAGTTTAGCTCTAAAACATGCCTAAACTAAATTTCAATTTGTATATTCCACTGAAAAAAAAAAACTGAATGATGACAGAAATTTCATTTTTGGGTGACTGTCCCTCTACGGTAACATTGTTCAAAGCAGGTCTTTAGAAAAGATGTTGCAGCTATTATAATAATGAGGAAAACAGGGAAAGGCAGATGGTGAGGGCGAGAGATTTTGTGACAGCTGGAGTAAGTAACAGGCCATTTCTCAAATAAAACTAATTTGGTTCTTTATTACACAACACACTGGAGTTTCCTAGGGGCAGAGAAATTATTAATACATGCAATTAATTTTGAGGATTGTTCGATTAAGCTTAATGAACACCAACATTTGTTTCAACAACACCAACATTATATTGCAAATGACAACTGGAGGAAGGTGTTGCACGTACATTTAACTGGGAATACTGCTAAAGTTGCAAAACTTATGGGGCAGCTAAGAGAAAGAAACAAATAAAGTAACACTTTATTTCGATGGTCCACTTAGACAATCTACTAACAGTAAGTAACTTTGCAACTACATGTCAACTAGCAGTCATTAGAGTATTAGTAGACTGTCTGCTTAATATCTTCTAACACTTTATTTTGATGGATTCACAACATGTCAACTTATTCTACTAACCCTAACAGTCTACTCTGAGAGTTAGTAGACATGTAGTTGAGAATTAATGAGAATTAGTTGACATGTAGTTGATATGTAGTTACTTATAGTTATCGAAATACAGTGTAACCAAAAAGGATAATCTGCATACTTTTTTTATTCAGCATAAGGGTGGATCTACAGCATGCTTACCACAGTGTTGAGATCACATGCTCAGCTGAATGCATTTAATCTTTGTAATTTCCCAAAGCAAGCCACTTTGTTTTGAGTCATACATTAATCATGGATGACAAATGAACATGATTCATTTATACAATGACATCTTTTTTTTTTTTTTTTGCCTTGTGCCTTATTAGATATTATAACCACACCCACAGGTGTCAGCATAAAATCCAATTGCAATGTGAAGCGCTCAGGTACAAGTCCCATGGAAGTTACAATAAACAAGCTCAAAAAATTGTAGAAGTGAAATAATTACGTGGTTTATTAAGCAGTAGTGTTTTTATCTCACATTTGTTTTTATTATCACTATTGGTGTGGTTTAGGGTTGGGTTTATATCGGAGGTACATAATGCAATAGTATTACATTTTTAGAGACACTCATAGCACATTTAATTTCTGCGCTTCCCTGATATTTAGAGAACAACATCCAATGTAATAAAAATGTTGCCACTTTCACATTCTCATCTGTTTTAGAGAAAATTGAACATGGTTGCAGTGCCAATCTCTGGACATTTCACTTGGGCATGCTTTGAATATAATTTTGGAGAAATGTCACCACAGACAATTTTTTCCCCCATCAATGAGCCTAGGATCGTTTCGTAGATTTATTAGGCCTGATATGGTCCTCTGGTTTTGTGGCCTTGGTTGAGTCAGAATTTAACAATGTTTTAAAAGTGTAGCAGAGTCTCAGTGTTTACAAGTCTTATGGATAACTTATATAGCTGACTCTGCTCATTAAACTGGGGCAGAGGAAATCATTTTAGAACCACACATTAAACACAGCAGCTTTAAAATAGGTTCAAAGAGCAAGATAGTTTGAGAAAGACTTTAAGAATTTAAATCTGAAATGGGTTCATGTAGTTTCATGGCTGATTTTGCTTTCCTCGAGAGCACATCTTTGAGCCATGCTGTATGCAGAGACTGAGCCCTGCAGAAACATGCTGTTCTTTCTCAATCCAGCGTCCACGCTCCCTGTCTCCTGCATCACAGCTCCAGGCTTGATAAAGATGGAATGTGTCCTACAAGCCTGTTACGCTGCACTACGCATCTCGATATGCTAGGCTGATAATCTGACACTGATAGCCATCAAACTGTCACCACTGGGGAGAGAAAATACTAGCATGAGCACCTTATTTTCCACATAAATAACCTCTCCTCCCCAAATGCATCAAACCAAAACTAGCTTTGTAATTAATTTCTTAGGGAGGTAAATTTTTGCCCTCCTCTTCTCTTTTAAGTTGAGAAATGTTTCACCTTTAGATCTCTGCGCAGTTGCCACATGATCTGTCATGTGTATGGACTTGCTGTGCATGTTCTGCTCTTAAAGAACTGAAAATGATAGATTTTACACTACCCCATTGCTTCATGCAAAGACATATCACAGATACTCAGAGAAGATCAATGCATAATGGAAACTTGACTTGCATGAAAGAAAAGCCCCATGACTTATGAGATTTCTTTAATATCACCATCATTTTTTTTTCTAGTTCACGAATAGATTAAAATCGGAATGATTTGGCTTAAAGGAACATTTCACTCAAAACATCTTAAAAGAATCAATCCTAATATGTTTGTAAGATTGTCCCAAGAAGTGCAATTCTGGAAATATTATTGTTTAGGAATTCTTGAACATAAGTACTTATTATTTCATTATATTACAGGTCCTACTTAAAACTCACTCATACGCTAACTCAATTAAAAACACCTCTTTTTGAAATCTGCTGTAGGCAAATTGCCATAATTATTATAAGTGGCGCGCACACTATTTTTGTTGTGACTCGCTTGACCACAGATTATCACTCAGTGTTGTGATTTTAATGTGCTGTCAACTTAAAAATGGTTATTTTTAATTTACAGTAAAAGCTTGTCCAAAGCTTGTATGTTGCATTTTTTTCACACTCCATCTGGCTTTCGCTCTCTGTAGTGTAAAAGCATCCCATATCTGTGCGTGTGTTACCATGCTAATTTTAATGAACATCCTGCATGTGCACTAATCATTTAGTGTTACTGAAAACAATATTGTAACAATTAAAAAAATAATTAAATAAATAAATAAGTTTTTGATGTTGTTAATGAATTTCAAGTTAAATGATGGTGAGTTTACTAAAAATAATTTTAATCTCTGTAATAGTTTTATATGCTATTTTTGAAGTAGATACATTTTATCATGAGTGATGTATTGTCAAATTTAAAAAAACTTATGGAGGGCAAAAAAAATAAATAAAAATCAGACAATCATGAGTGATCAGTGTTTTCAACAATTAAATCCAATAAACATTTTACTTTTGTGGAGTTAAGACGAGTTGGTTGGAGGTTCACATAATTTAAAAGTTGTTTATAATGTTTTTTTTTTAAGAAAATCGTTTTCAAGAACTTTATTTCAAGAATTCTTCTTATTAATTAATTTTTTTCTAAGAACTACTTTCTTATACTCTCACATGGGCCTCTTGTAGAGTTTCAGAATAAGTTTCACATTTGGTAAAAAAAAAACAAACAACAACAAAAAGATACTAAAGTCTCCAATCAAAAGTCAGAGATCTCAGTCTGAACTCAAGAAACACAAATTCTTCTATCCAGATATATATCCACCCTAATTTTACTTTAACAATTGTCTCGTTCAAAGGAGAATGTTTTAGAAACATTGTTGCTTTAACAATATTTCTAAGAGCTGTGAAGTGAACTCTGAGGAATATAAATTTTATCTGGAAAGGGCTGGAGAAAACAATACCTTTCATATCCTGTAATTATCTCTAGTTCAAGTGGAGTTCCTGACCATTTATGTATTTTGTGACCCTATAATAATTGAATAAATTTCCATGCTGGTTCAGCAGATTATTGCTGAACTGATTCTGGTACAGCATGGCTATGCAAAAATGCCTGTCAACCTGTATGGCCATTCTGGTGAAACTGTTAAGAAACCTTATGGGGACACCAGCATATCAACATCCATAAAACAGCATATGCCCTTTTTAAGTTTCTAGTGGCTGCAGCATGCAGCATTGAAAGTGAACCTCTTTACAGCGGTGCAGACCAGCCGACTTTCTGCTATCAATCCTTAGCACATTTCAATAAGCTATAAAAGTAGGGTTGAACTTATGAAAAAGCCGACATGAATCGACATTTATGCAGATGAGATTTCACACTCCTTCTCTGTTCCCCTTTAAAATCCTCTTATGTCCTCCTAGATAAATCTCTGGATTCAGCAATTCAACATGGTTCATTCCCACCACCACATGGGACAACAGCTAGTAAACAAATTATCAAAAATACCATCAATAATATTCATCAATGCTAGTGAACAAGAGGTTGCCAAGATTTCCAAGCAATGTGTTATATTAAGAGCTAATGAGAAAAAAAAGGCAATAACTTATGATAAAAAATTATCAACCAATCAATCAATCAATCAATCAATCAAATAAATAACAGGGAACATGGCAATATAAAAAAACTAAAAAATCCAGTGACATTAATATATCTGCTATTAATAATAATGTCCTCAAAATTATGATAAAAAGCCTTTGTTGACTCAACCATCATTCGTGGTACATTTATTTATTTATATTTTTAAGCTTTTTCAATTTTAAAAGTTGTAACTTGTTTCAGAATGTTCAAGGAACATTCTAAAGTAACATTCCACTGGTGTTTGCAGACTAATGAAATGGAATATTAACATTCCTAACATTTGTATAACCAAGCAAAAATAAATAAATTTTTATTACGTTTAACAAACTGGACATAATGTGAATGTTAAAAAATTATTTTAACATGTTTTTGTGCACTGGGAACAGGTATGAAATGAAAGCTCAAACTCATATATTTCATGTAGTCGTTAAAGTTCATTTTCTTGTATGATATTGACCAGTTTTGCAGGCAATTCCATTGTGGCCACAGCGATTGATCATGTTAAAGGATAAATGACAGTTTCATTTCTCTCAAACAGGAAGATGGCCGCTACTTTGCTAATTTCGTCTGAGTTGTTACGGTGCTCGGTTGTAAGCAAGTATTCCCTGTGGATGCAGAAATGGATGTATTGTGCTGCCATTGATTATGTAGCTGCTGTGTGATAAATATGTCACAGCATCTGAGAGTGTTATCGAGTGCGGTGGCATGTTCACACGTTCATGACTGTTGCGAGCGATCAGGTAGGCACAGGGCATTGTTCAGTAGACAGCTGCCCAGCGGAGAGCAGAACTGCACTCTTGACCAGGATGCTTTAATGTGTTGGAATTATTTTTTATTTTTCTTTATTTTTCTTTATTAAATAATCTTTACTATTTAGGTAC
>JAUMHE010000264.1:196710-207358 GCA_032359235.1 Enteromius mattozi
GAGAGATAAACTATACATGTGGCATGACGTGCAAACAACTAGAGAGGGAAAAGCCATACTCACCGAGATTGATGGATAATTCACTTACCACTGTTGTTTGATAAACTTGTGAAAAACGGAGCGGCGGAGCGAACAAGAAGTGAAACAATAATTTAAATGGAGCGGGAGAAAGCAATTAAATAAAAGGAGATGATGCTAGAAAAACAGTAATAATATCCGCGAGTGTAGCGAGAGAGACGCGAAAGATACGCTTACCGGCAGATAAATGCTAACGAGCTGCACTCGCGGTTTTTAGAATGAACGCAAACGATTAACAAACAGATAGGTTTGATATATGCTATAGGAAATATTGAGGGAGTTAGAGTTAAAGGTTTAATTTGAGTTCAAAAATAATTTTGTGTGACCTAAACAGCCATAATGCAACAATAGTTAATTGACCTCTTGACTTCTTGAAAATAACTTAACATCAGAATTTGAATATTCTTTCTTTAACAAACTGATGTTTAATTTTTATTAGTTTTTATATGCTCATTAATATTGTTGTGAGATAGAGAGCATTGCAAACAGACCAATTACTCATTGAACGCATATTGTCTGTTTAGGACAGTGCATAGCAATGCTAAATAACAACCCAGAACACTAAACTTGCAGTGCCCTCAAACTACTCAACTACTCAAACCACCTTAGCAACTACACAATCCTATCCTAGCAACCATGGCTTTTTAATTGACTCAGTGTATTTGTCTGAATACTATGTCCTCTGTTATTTAAGACTCCATTTATAAGACTCGATGTTAGACCATTTTAAAGCATGTCCATTTATGTGACTCACAAAGGAGCTCTGTTTAATTGGTGAGGCCATACTTTCCAAGTCTTAGAAACTCATTTAAGGCTCCCAGAAGACTTTGGGCATGCATGCATTGGTTTAGGGTCACTAAGTTATGGCTCTGACCTGTCATATCTTTGCAAAGAAGGCAGACCAATTCACTAGTTGGATAAAAAACAAGAAGCTTGTATTTCTTACAGAAAACTGCCATGTATTAAAGGCTTATGTATGTATGATATGAACAAAATCCCATCTTATATGTATTCACTATATAGTTATTTTGATTGCACTGCACTTGAGCATGCTCTTTACTGCAAATATTAACTATATGCATATTTTTTTAAAGATACAAAGGCTCTTGAATCAAGACCAGTGAATTATGTTCTTTTTTGCTGTTGTGTGAATAACATTAGGGACAGCAGTAGGTTACTTCATAACCTTCAAAACACCAAATATAAATTTCCAATTTAGGAACTTCAAATATCAAGTGATGTTTTTAAAAGTTTGTGTTCCTAACACATTGTCAATGCCCTTTCTTTGACCTCCATCACTCAGAGTGGAGCAGAATACATTTAATATTAAAACACAGACACTTATTCTGGTGTCACTCTTGCCCACTGGGTTTTATATTTTATTTTGTTTATTGATTTACTATTATTTTTTGTCTGTTGTTGTTTTTTTCAGTTAATTAATGTAATATGTGCAAACAACTGACATATATTAATAGCACTGCTATAGCACACAGAAACACTTTCAAAACACAAAACAGCTGAAAGTGCTGAAATGTGATAATAGGATGAGCTATAAATGCATTATTGATTTTATAAATTTATATCAGCTCAAGTAGTTTTATTTTTTCCCACAAAGTATGTTTTAAAGAGTGCCACGTACACTTTTATCACCATCAGTTGAGACATTCCATTAAAAATGAGCAAAACACACAGACATGATCCACTTTATGTGCTTGAAGAGACTGATAGGACTTGTCATCTGAGATCATTTCTCATAGAGCTCATCATACTACAATGCTGACGACCATTGGCAAATTGCAGATGAGACAAAATCTTATGGATTTGTTTCTGTGTGATGATGATGGAAAATCCAGAACAGCCTAGGTCTGAGAACCATCTGCAGCACTCTTAACATTGTGTAAATTGTGGAATGTAATGATACAACCATGCAGTGGCCAATGTGGTGTGTTGACTGTCAATGTATGTAGAATTCAGTTCCACAGATTAACCATTTATGACACTTGGAGGAGTAATGGCAACATGCAGAGTTTGCTTTTCTAATAGCCATGCATTGCTACAAAAACAAAACAGAATTGTTGGATTGCATCTCACTCCCAAATGCACTACATATGCATGAATACAAACACTCTCATAAATATGAAACCTTTTCTGAGAAGTTTATTTTAAAGTGAAGTGCAATACAAAAACTCATTTAAACTTCTGTGAAACGATTGGAAGTCTTCAGAGCTGGAGGGGATCACTTTTGCTATCTCAAAAATTGATCTGCTGGATTGCATATTTAGAGTTGTTGTTATCTTTGTCTTTTCTTGTATTAGTATTTTTGTATATTTTAATTGTTTGACAAAATTGTTGTTCAGATAGTAATAAAATAACGTTTAAGCAATTAGATTGTCCAAGCAAAATGTAAAAAGAAAATCAGTAAATATCCAATACATTTGGGGTTAAAATAAAATAAAATAAAATTAAAATACACTAAAACAATAACATATGCAATATTAAAATTATTTCATTTCAGTTTAAAATGAACAACTATAATATTGCAGCTGAAGAATCATGTACGTTAGTTTTTACAAGACTGAAAGACTTGAAATGTGTTTCAGTCCAAAATGTCAGATTAAATTTGAAGCAAATTTGTCCTCTTTCAGAACATGATGTGACTGTTAACATCATCCACAAAGCACAGTAGTGTCTACTACATATGTTTAAATGTGTAATTACATAATGTTTCTGATGTTTATGTTGTTTTATGTCACTTATGACACTTATGACACACTTTTCAGTATTATATCCTCTCTTTCCAGAATGATTCTCGTATGCCTCTTGGCTTTCTGCTGACACTTACAGTACATGATCATTATAGATACAACCGATATTGGTCTGGATAGTCAGTATGGTAGATGAAATCAAATCAACTAGGTATCAACTAGGTCTGCATGTATGAACATTTCTTATTGTCTGTGCAACAGGTCAATGATACTGCATTAGATGTTAATATTCAGATTTTAGTATTATAATAGATTTTTAGTATTAAAATGCAAGTATCATTTCAACCTTATATTTACGATCTAATTTAATTTTGTTTTTTGGAAAATGTTTAATTTTTAAGAAATGTGTTTTAAATTAGATTTTTAAATTGGAGAAATTTAGATATTTCATTTTAGAGAATGTTGTTACTGCCAGCGAAGGTTTTGGTATATTTGCATTTTGAATTCTGTCTGTTTCTTAAATAGATAAGTAAATAAATAAATAAAACCTCAGCACGCAAAGTACACTCAGCAGCTTGTATCGTCTGCTGCAAATATAATAAAAAATAACACCCATATGGAATACACGAATCACCTCATAGCAGATTTGTACAGGTGGAGCTGGGGAAGGTGAAGGGTTTCTGAAACACGTTACTACTGCTAAAACAAACAGTAGTGATATATTCGAATGTTGAGCAGCGAGTTCATTGGCTAGCGATACAGGAGAGAAACAATCAGCTAGGGCTGGGCGATTTGATCGTTCAGTTCTTTGATTAGCGGTAAATCTCAATCAGCTGTTTTGTGTGTAGCTCGCCAGTGATCTACAGCTCTGTGTATCAACTGCCGCTCATTTTAAAAACAGCTCATTGACATTTAGCGCTGATCAAAGAATCGCCTTTACTGACGAAATGTGCATGAATAAATCGACGATTAAATCATGCAGCCCTACAATCAGCTGTGCCGTGTGATAATGAGCTTGAGCTAGACCTATTGGACTGCCCCATCTAGAGTTTCATGCCAGAACTCTGTATATGTATGAGATGCCTCCACCAGCAAAAGGTATTATGTTGACACAAATAGCTGAATTATTTTGTTGTTTATTAGATTTGATTTAATTTCATTGTCATTATCGAGTACAAAGACAATCAAATGCAGTTTTGCATACTATTTAAGTTAATACTTGATCAAAACATAAACTTCAGAAATGTTTATTTTGATAAAAATGTATTTTGTTTATTAAATACATTGTCATAAAAAATATTTATTTTAAAAAATCTGAAAAAAATAAAGCAAACATTTCTGTAAATTGTAAAATATTGTTAAAGATTGTAAAACAAATGAATAAATAAATAAAGAAAGAAAGAAAGAAAGGTTTTTACTCCACTTGGAGAACCCATAATCATTTTGGTAACACTTTATTTTAAGGTCTCTTAACTAGTTGGTTATTATCATGCATATTACTAGAATATCAGCCATTTGTTAATAGTAACTAAGCACATATTATTCTACACTTATTCTACATCCCAAATCCTACCCGATACCTAAACTTAACAACTACCTAACTATTAATTAGGAATTTATTGAGGGAAAAGTCATAGTTATTAGCAAATAAGTGTTGCCTATTCTGAAGTGTTATATGGATTTCTAATAATTTCGTATATGTCAACAAATGGAAAATTCAAGCTATGTGCTTTTTCCATGAAGTTCTTTTATTTATTCTTTAGTTATTGGAAGCTTATCTTAAATAAATCTTAAATTTGTTTCAACATGTATTTGCTAATTTTATCTATTTTTAGTTGCTACATAGATTAACATTTGAAAAATCTTCAGTTCTGAACCAACTTTGTGTTGCTGCCAAAAATCGCATCAAGGATCAGCAATATTTTCATGTTCTGCTGCGATTTTTTTTGTGCCATCTTATGGATTGGAGGAGAACAAAAAATCAAATGTGAGTTTTACTGCAGTGTGCTTTGAGCCATGTTGTTTTGCATGTCTGCAGAACCCAGTGTAATTTTAACATTGTTTAAAAAAAAGTTTAATTGCAGAATTGGAGACCACCCACAATCTTCACAAGTATACGGTCCAGATAATGGGGATGCTGACATTTAGGCAATATCGATTTCAGCTGTGATGTTGCCGAATTGTACACGGAATTGCTTTTCATCGAGATAAACCTATGAGTGAATATTTTGAAGCAGGAGAACCAGCTTTCCTTGGAAATCTGTAATGGAGTTGCTCCTGCTGGGAGTAGGTGCTTGTCACCATTGTTGTGTCAGGAAGCCCAGACATACATTACAAATGCAATGGTCTATTGTAAGCACACGGTGCCGAAATGCTCACGGTAGATTAGATAACCCAGGGCTCTCTCACAACAACACTCGGGCTGTGAGGGGGGGCAACGACATTACGGCTGTGGCAGAAATACAGATGATTTCCCATTTAACACTCCATTGAGCTCCAGGTTATTCCAAGTCCTGACTGGAGCAGAGATGCTGGAAGTACTTTTCAGCAGTTTTTTCATCACATTCAAACCCCTGCCTCCCGCCTCCACCTCATGGGATGCCGAATCCATTTGCTCACAATAAAGAGCAGGAGGTTATTTTGTTGGGTCTCTGTAGGACAATACCAATGTGTGTGTAAAGTAAAGTGTGTTTGGGAGGTTGAGAGCAAGCGAGCGAGCGGAAGGAGACAGAGAGAGATGAAAAGAGGGGCAGAGAGATGATAAAAGCCCAGGAAAGTTGCTTCAACAGGAGACAGTAGCAGTCTGAGACGCTGCACTCCGGCCTGTTTGCCAAACAAAGAGCTGGCAAACTCAATTAAAGGGCAGATTTCCCTCCGGATGAAGGGCGATGTGAAATTATCCCTGCCTGTTAAACCTGTCACTTCATTTCACTCTAATTATTACCTCTGATCCCCAGGAACATTTAGCTAATTGTTTTTCTCTCTTCTCCTTCATTATGTTTAATGTGACATCAAGAAGCTGCTTTATGGCTTAAGCCCTGGGGTCCTCTCCATAGCGAGAGAAAAATAGATTTTCCGTGTCTCTAAACTGATATTAGTGTGACAGTGTCATTCATTTATTTCTTTATTTAGTTTATTCATTATATGTCATTTTGCCATTCGCTAGAACTGACGTGCTGGTGTTGAAATGTCAAAAGTTGTTTCCATGCCGTTTGTTTGAATATTGCATTTTGTGCTATGTAGTCATTTAACCCATGATGCTGCATTTAATTTGAAATGTGTTCCCATGAACAGCTCTGACATCTGTAGAAAAAGATTATTAAAGGAATAGTTCACCCATCAGAATGAAAATTTGCTGGAAATTTAGTCGTCCCCTCAGGCCATCTGAGATGTAGATGAGTTTGTTTTTTTATCTTGACAGATTTAGAGAAATGTAGCATTACGTGACTTGCTCACAAGTGGATCCTCCGCAATGAATGGGTGCCGTCAGAATGAGAGTCCAAACAGCTGATAATAACACAAGTAATCCAGTCCATCAATCAATGTCTTCTGAAGTAAAAAGTTAATTTAAGTGCCTCTATTATGGATTTTTGTAGTGTGCAACGCGGCTCTAAGTAATTAAAACATCATGCCAAGTGTTAAATCTAAAATGGCACTGTCTATAAAGTTATTGTCTCTCAAAAGAAATAGTTGACTCTGAATCATTGAAACGAGTCGTTTTTATAACGAGTTCCAAACCTCATGTTGACGTCAACATGAAACATTAGCATATTGCCCACCCACTTGTTGGTCTTTTTACATTGGAATGAAAATGCTAATTTGTTCTTTGCCACTAGGTGCCACTTTTGGAGCATTAAAAGCTCACAAACACTGCTTTAAATGATATCTGTTATGTATCATCCTGTTTCTTTCTGGTCTTGTGTTCCCCCCTGTCGTTGTCCTTTTGGTTTCTCCCTAATTAGTTCATTCATGTCACCTGATTTTGTACACCTGCCTGCACTTTAGTCATTAGTTCTATGTCTTTAAATACCGTTGTCTTTTGAGTTCTAGTTATGTCGTGTTGAAGTCTCGTGCGTGTTCCCAATGTGTGAGTTTTGTCGCTGCCCCGTCAGCGTTGCTTCCTGGTCCTGGTAATTATTAAAAGTTTTTGCATTCTAAATCTTTCGAGTCCTCTGCTCTCTCTGTCGCGCTGAGAGGCGCAGCACATCTCGCCACAATGAACCGCCGGCATGACAATATCAACCAATCAACAGAGAGGTTTGGAAAAATGAACAAATCATTTGGGAGTCATTAAACAAATAAGGTAATAAATGCATATTATAAGAAAACTAAAGTGTTTAAGTGTTTAACCTTGCATGCATGTCAGTCTGTTGTTGGGAACTCCCAAAACCAAAATATGAACCTTTCATAACCAATAATAGGGGCACTTTATGACTTTTGTAACTGCAAGCTGTTGCTTCCAGCTAAAATACAGGTCCTCCATTCATTTTATTGCTTAAAATGCCTTAAAGATGAATTTGTTTCTTAAAAACCTTTTCATTTCACAAGGTTAATGGACTGGAGTGGTGTGGATTACTTGTGGTTTATTGTGAAGTTTTTATCAGCTGTTCGAACTCATTTGGACTCATCATTCTGACAACACCCATTCACTGCAGAGGATCCACTGGTGAGTCATGTAATGCTACATTTGCCCAAATGTGTGTCTATAAAGAAACACAATTAATCTTTATCTTGGATGGCCTGAAAGTGAGTAAAAACTCAGAAAATGTATATACTTCTCGAGGAAGTTTTTGAGGACATTTCAATGTTGGCTTGCCTCAAAGTTCGAAGGCTATGCTTGCCTCATGTATGCTGAATGCTTTACATTTATACTCCTAAAACTATAATGGATCGATAAATATGAAAAAGTATTAGTATACATAAGTAAAAATATACTCTTCAGAAATGATGTCCTGTATTTAATCAACTATACTTTGATGGAATCCAAGGCATGGCCAGCAAAGAAGAAAGATGCCTTTTGTCTCTGCATTGGTAGTTATAGCAACTTGTGTCAGAAAAGACTGAAAGCCAGTACAGAGTTTAGTTGATGGAGTTAGAATCATAATGGAGTTAGCCAAGTTTATCCAATACGTTGGGCTTTGTCAAGCCAATAAACACAAACTGGTCTCAAGATGCATAGAACTCTGCTGCCAAAATAGCTGCCAGCTTTGTTTTGTTGGCAAAATATACCTCCTCAACTAATTTGAAGTATTTTGTGACACTTTGACAGAAGCAGATAAATTGAAATCAAAGTATGAATGAATTGAAGGTTAGGGAAGAACTTGAAACTGGAGGTGTAATTAGTTGTTGATTTGCAGACTGTGATTACAAAATGAAGTGAGAATGAGCAGTGCTGATGCTAAAGAGATGCTGTAGAGGCTGTGTCTCCTGTAAACTAAAAGGATGAGATTTTCAGTATTAATATGAATTTCCATGGTTTCTGACCTTAGAAGCATGAACTATGTGACTTGTGTCATTTCAGTGTATTTCAAAGCATTTTGAAAACTTCTAATGTGAGTAAAAATCAGCATTGGTGAGAACAAATTCTAATCTATATCTGTAGCACCATATCCCTAGTGACATTGACCTTTATCTGTAAATCTTTGTTAAAACATGATTTTCTTCAAGTGCTTGATTTTCAAAAAAGCGGTTTGTAATTCTGTCTTAATTTCCTAAAGAAGATTGGTTCGGACTGTATGTATTATTATTATTATTCTTAAATATATCTGCATGTGTTATCAGTTGGGCTTTAAGTTGATTTGCAGTGCGCTGTTCCCCGTCTGTGAATGAGGTAATTAATATGCGGCTGTAGGGAGGTGATGTGTGACCCTGTGCTGGTGTGTGAGTGGAGGTGAGTGTTGAACATGTGTCTGGGCCCGTCAGGCTAAGCGTGTGTGTTTGAGAGAGCGGTGGGCAGATCAGCGCCGCCGTGTCAGAGTGAGCTTGAGTGGATATCTGCTCTCATTTCCCCTGAGGCTCAGCGGGTCCAGATCTGTGCGCTAGAGCATGTGTGTGTTTGTTTGTCAAAGCACCGGTCACCATAATCTATCTATCTGTCTATCTATCTATCTCAGTGTTTGTCTATCCATCCATCTATCCACAGTTCATTGCATTAAACAATAAGAAATTGTACTGTAGTTAATTAGTCCAACTGGGGCTGTTTATGGCTGCCGAGCATCTATTAACTTGGAATTTAACTGACAAATGGTCACAGATATATGTTTATGGCTATTTTACAACTGCTTTAAATGCGGCTCATCTAGTCAGATTTCAGAGCTAGAGCTATCCGTTTTTCTGTTTATTTTCCCAGTCTTTTGTTTATCTCTCTTAGTAATTCAATCGTCAATTTTCAGCTCTCACTCACAGCCCACTCTGTACAGGAGCCTCTCGTTTCTGTACGATACACCCATGCTCTGTTCTCATTATTCCAGCACTCCATCACTCTCCATCACTCATGTGCAGCAGTCATCTTCAGGGGTCATTTCCCTACATCGTTTCCCAGACAAGAGATGGGATACGCAGAAAGCATATTGTCATTACAAGCGAAAAGCCGACCGTAATAATGATACATTTTACACAGTCAATTTCCCTCCCCATCGAGCCTGTTCTCACGACAACATTTTAAGATCTTAATGGCGAGGTGCAGCCCATCTCTCCCATATATTCATACTCTTAATGCCCTCGGTGCGGTTCTACATTTGAAAAACTCCAAATAACTCTAGATCGAAGACAGACTGCGATGCTCACCAAGGCTGGGTGGAGTCAGGAGGCTGCGGAGGCAGGAGAGCCGAGGGAGAAATTACGCAGAGCACACTGATAGCAGTGAAAGAAACAAACATAAAGCCCCATCTGTAATATTGCCCCAGGCAGGATCACAAAAACAAACAACAGCCTGGAGGCAGGCCTTTCTGATTTCATGTGCACAAGCACTCACCCGTCCATATTGTTTCACTTTTTTATTTTTTTCATCTTTAGATGCATGCTTTCAGGTTATAGTAGTCAATAGCATGACAAAGTGCAATTGAATCCATTTAACGGAAGTTCCAAACAACTATATTGTTGTATCGGCTGTTGAATAAAGAGAATAAAGAATAAAACGTAGTGAAGGACAGGATTTTATCCATCAGATTTTACTTTTTTTTTTTCAAAGAGCGGCAGTATAATGTAATACTGTTCGGCTCCATATATTTTTGTTTTTTAGCTTTTATCTTTTTTGATCTGACATATATTAAAATATTAAGGCAATTAAACACAATTATATTTATTTAAATGTTCCAGTTCAGAATTGTTTTCTAGATTTCTTAATTGCTATTTATTGTAAATGTAATAATTTGCAGTGTTGTTATATTTCATATATTAATATTAAACACATATTTTATTAAGGTTTTTTTTTAGTGTAGTTAGCAAATTTTGGTAACACTTTAGTTAGGGAGCAATACTCACTATGAACTGGTTGCTTATTAATATGTGTATTACTAGCATATTCAATGAGAGTGAGAGAATGGAGAAAAAAAACTTTGGGAGGAACCAGGCTTAGTTGGGGCCAGTTCTCCTCTGGCCGGACACCCAGCACCTAATTTCCAGTTCAATTTTAAGCGCATGTCAGATTGTGCAAAGGACGTATAGCGTTTGTGTGCATTTGGTTCTGGGGATCTGTCCACAGGGCTCATCTAGGTGTTTTGGTCTCCGAAGAAGATCATCTCTTTGTGCTGATACACCATCTGATCTAGATATGGACTGAGAAATTATATAAGAGAGAGACAGACTAATATTAGCGTAGATGCCATTCTTTTTACGATGTAACGAGTACATTGTGTGTTAAGGGG
>JAUMHE010000264.1:207458-219077 GCA_032359235.1 Enteromius mattozi
ATACTGTATATATAATACACCTTTTATGGGTACAGTAAATATATAAAGTACAAAAATTTTACTTTTCAAAGGTTATTCCAGTGACAACTTTAGTATGTTTTATTTATTTATTTATTTTTTGAGTGTCACTACATTCATATTGTATGGCTACTGTGGCTACTAAGTGCCACTAAGTGTAAATAGCGATATGTGTAAGGCACTACATTTAAATAGCGATAGAGGCATTATAACAGCATGCAATAATAGCTTATTGAGGGTAAATCTGAATTTGAATTCAAATTATTAAATGGATGCCACAATTGCCGCCCTATTGGGACAATAAAGTCCTCCATACACCTACCCTAACCCTAACCCTTGATTATTTTCTTAAATTTGGTTGAAAATTAATTATTTTCTGATGTGATCTCAAATTTAAAAAGGGAGTTAAAAAAACAAAAACAAAAAAAAAAATTGATTTTAATATATATTTTTTTAATTTGCAGAGATAATAGGCTTTATGGCTGACCTACCTATGGTATAAATGCATGCCTTTGTTACAATACTAATATTGTATATGTTCAGAGTGGTTGATAAGGAGTTCTTAGCACTTGTTAATGAGTTGCAGTACAGTTGGGTTTGCTAGGAGAGTTCTTATCGGTCCAAATCAAAAGAGCCACTGTAACACAGGTCCCTGGATAGGGCTCAGTTTACTTCTTCACTGTCAGTCTAGGATCTGAGAAATCTTGTGAAAATTGTAAATCGAATTGCTTAGATTATTAATAGCACACCTCTCCACAACAAGCAGAATGATTTAAGGTATTGGTCATGTCTGTACCAAATCCTGAATGAGTTATACACCAGAGTTTAATTCTAAGGGTTAGGTGTTTGTTCAAATACCTAAACAAGAGTGCGAGCAATATTTGTAGCAATGTTTGCCTTAGAAAACATGACTAATGAACCATTGTCTTTACTGCAGTGAGAAAACCCAAGCATGCAAAAGGAAAGATATGTGCTCCTCACAAAATGAGTAATGCCTTCACCAGTCAGGGCAAGTGCTTATCAGATCCCACTCATTTCCAGGTGGAATATGCTTCTAAATGGGCTGCACTTAGGATGATTTAACAGACTGCTGTGTGGGGCTGACTAGATAATTAACTCCAAGTCTATGAGGGAAGAGGATGGAAAGAAGGAACTGGAAAAGGAAATATATATTGAGCATTTTTCTCGTATTTTCTAGTAAACAAATAATTAGGTTGCATTAAGTTGCAAATTGTGTAAGACAATAAGCCTTTTTTTCTTGTTATAAGCATAAGCATTAGTAAATTGTTTATTAACAATTATTTATAAAAAAAATAATAATAATAAAATAAAATAAAAAATAGATGAGCTAGTTAGGTAGTTGTTAACTTTAGGTATTGGATAGGATTAGGGATGTAGAATAAAGTCATGTAGAATAAGCCGTTAATATGTGCATCATTAGCACTAATAAATGGCTACTATTCTAGTAAAATGCATGCTAATAAGCAACTAATAGGTCCAACTGTAAAATAAATTGATACCGAATTCATGTATTTAGATTAATTCAGTTATATTAAGTAATATTTTTGGAAAGCAGATTTAGTTTAAGTGCTTGTGCTTGGCACTGAAATACCACAGGAATACACCTCTTAAGACCGAAAACCCAGTAAGACTATGCTGAACAAGCAGTCAGTCTTTGGAATCTATGGTAGTGCATTGATTAGCAATGCATCCTTGTGTAGCATCCTTATTGAATTGTATGTCAGCCCCACAACATGACCTCAACCCATGTTCTGGATGCTAAACGCAGCTACACAGCAACGTTATTTAAATATGTCAGTCTTCCAGATCTAGCATGACTGCTATCAGGTGCATTATCGGTCCTGTGCACAATGACTTTCTGAAAAAAAAAAAGAAACGGCACCACTGTTCTTTCCCGAGGCATCAATGTTTCCTCAGCTTTCGTTTATCTCTTCATGTTGACCTTGCTCAAAATTTTCCCTCTGCGGCACAGATGACCGGAGATAACAGAAGGTCAGTATAATTGGATCAAACTGACAGCTAACGGGCGACTGACGCTTCCCGTAGCAGCAGGTTAAGCCACGTCTTATGCAGACAGAGGCTGTTCATTGCTTCTCTCCTCCGCTGGCACGCTCCAGTCGATGACAGCCATCCATGTTAGATTTGCCGTTAGTAATTGGCTTTACAGAACATGATTGTGTGAACTTGCACAAAGACCCTTAGCATGAAAGGTCTGGGGCAGCAGTTGCATCTTTGCAAGATTATAGTTTGCATGTACTCAGTCTTGAGTCATAAATAGCGAATAGTACTAACTACGTCAAGCTCAAAGATGCTTGTCCCATGGTTCTATTCTAGTGAGCTGCTTTGCTATCTACAGCCTACACAGGAAGTTATGTTTTAATGAAGTATCTTAACCTCTTAACATCATATGTCGTAAAAAAAGTAAGGTATTTTTACATGTACGTAACATATTAACATACATTTTGGTATATTCTCTTCACTAGTTTTTCGAGCACTGTTTATTTGATAATGTTGTTTTTGTATTAGTTTGATACAGAAGTTGGCCACAGCTATAGATTTAGATTAAAAAACAACAACAACAACAACAAAAACACTATGATTGCACAAGCACTTGATGAATCTTGCTCATAGACTCATATGCAGAAAATGTTGTGTACTCTACTATTAGTCTCTGAAAGTCAATCATTTCTGTTTCCATTTTAGAGTTCTTGTAGAGAATAAAAAATAGCTGAGACAAATAATTTTCTTGGTATCTGATTGCTCAACTCTTGAAAAGCCTGTAGATGCTTTTTTATTCCACTACTTCAGCACAAACAGAATTGGGTCACAATACTTAATTGTCGCCCAATAAACCTTTACTAATGTAATGTCACTTATATTTAGCAGGAGTAAATGGGAAGTCTCAATGTGGGAGAGAGATAGCACAGTACGAGGGACTGGGGTGTGGAGATGATGGAATTGACTAGATCTTCTGCATTTGGCATCTAAATTAATCCTTATAAAGGTATATGCTGGGTTAACTACAAGTTGAGCTTTTTTGACATCATCTGTAGCTGTCAGTTACAACACAATCATCTGAGTAATAAAAGAAGAAATACACTTATGAAGTGCAAGAACATTGTAAGTTAAGGCTTGGTCTGTTCCAGGCTCATGTACTTTGTGAGTCCACATCTTTATTATTCTGTACTGAACCCAGCTGCATTTTTAATTCTAGGATATAAGGTACAGTGATTAATACATACATACATGTAAAGCCATACAGTATATGTTATGCACAGATAAAATAGTTTATACATTTAAATATTATATAAAATAATCCATAGGCTCAGTCCCAGCAGACTGGAGTACATAAAGTGTATGAAAACTCTTTAATTTATTGTTTGCAATTAACATGTGCTTTGATGTAGTTGGAGACGTGTTCATTTTTGTATTTGTGAGATGAGAAAACATTTGCAGTGAGCATGTTTTTGCACATGTGTGAACAACATTTTGCATCTTGATACTTATTATTCTATGAAAATGGTAGTTAACCCAAAAACCCCAAATATCTGTCATCATTTATTAACCCCAAAGTTGTCCAAAGGTTTTTATCGAAGTCAGTGAGGATCTGATTATCCACATTCTTCAAAAGAAACTCATACAGGCTTGGAAGAACTTGAGGGTGAGCAAATGATGACAGACTTTTTATTTTTAGGTGATCTGTCTCTTAAAGTTCTGTCTCGTAACTCCACTGGGACCATGGGCCATAAAATCAGAAATGTCTGGTATTTTTTCAATTGTATTTTTTAATAGCTTAATTCAATTTACAGTGGGTTGTTCTCATACATTGATAATTATGGTTTCCTTTGATATGAATATGATATTTGAGAGTTTCTGGAATACAAAAAAAAAACCAAACAAAAAAACACAAATAACATAAACTGCTCTAACCACCATGTAACAATCACAAGCGTAACTTATTTATTTCTTACATTAAAGGGTTAGTTCACCCCAAAATGAAAATTCTGTCATTAATTACTAACCCTCATGTCCTTCCAAATCCATAAGACCTTTGTTCATCTTCAGAACACACATTAAGATATTTTTGATGAAATCAGAGAGCCATCTTACCCTCCATAGACAACAATACAACTGAAATTATCTGAGGTCCAGAAACGTAGTAAAAACATTGGTAAAACAGTCCATGTGACATCAGCGGCTCAACTTCACTTTTGCGATGCTAGGAGAATAGTTTTTTTTGCACAAAGAAAACAAAAATAACAAAATTTACTCAACCATTCTTCTCCCCTGACTTACTTCTTTTGCCATTTTAGAGAGTATCACAATGCAACACATACACAGGCTTTAACGTATTTGACGTAATCAGCTTTGCTTATATCCAGGGGAAAACATGCACATGAATGTAATCTGAGATTGTTTACACATAGTGGAAAGTGTACGCATGCGCTGTGATACTCTCTAAAGTAAATCATGTTATTATTGTTTTCTTTGCGCTTAAAAAAGTATCATCGCAAAACTGAATGTCACATGGACTGTTTTACCTATGTTTTTACTATGTTTCTGGACCTGGAATAATTTCAGTTGTATTGCTGTCTACTGACGGTCAGATGGCTCTCTGATTTCATCAAAAATATGTTCATTTTTGTTTCCGAACATAAACAAAGGTCTTATGGGTTTGGAACGACATGAGGGTGAGTAATTATTTCATTTTTGGGTGAACTCACCCTTTAATGAAGAAAAAAAAGAAATAAGCCATCTTTGAAGAAATACAGAGATAGATTCAAGAGAACTATTTAACTGATTGTTGCTAACTTGTCTCTTTCTCCTTGTGTCTCTATAGGTAGACCTGACATTGCTTTGTTTTTTGTTCTATGTGCCACTATTTGGACTAAAATGTATCTGTGTGTTCTGTGTTGCTTGCCGCAGGTTTAGCCCCTACGAATGGTATAACCCTCACCCGTGCAACCCCGACTCGGATGTGGTGGAAAACAATTTCACCCTGCTAAATAGTTTCTGGTTCGGAGTTGGAGCTCTCATGCAGCAAGGTAGACGCCTCTGCCTGCCCCCCTTAGCACACATCCCACTCTTTTGCTGGGGGTCCCAACTTGCTCTTGTCAGGCCCTCTATGATGCATGGGTGCCTCTGTGCATGTAGTTCTAGAAGCAAATTGGTTGCTGGCCAATGGTATGAATGGGACTGTGTGGGAATTGAAAGTTTTTATCGGTGGGTGTTGGATCAGGGGATCGTTAGTTGCATGCTAACCTTTCCATAACCACCACTGTCTTCGCTCTTCGGGGTTCTGAGCAGGTAAGTCTAATTTAATGTGCAAAACAAAGTGGCAGAATGACACAAAGACTTGGTCTTGTGTCTAAAACCATATGTATTCTTGACTTCTAACTCTAACCCTACCAAATCCTGATGCCACATCTTCTCAACTGCAAATGTTTGAGATTGAGAAAGGCCTATGGTGATTTAAGGACACTATCACATGTAACCTGCATGCATCAGAATGTGTTGCATCAGAATAGCATAATAATATTTGATTGAGAAATGAAAGACACCAAGCCCTTGTTTGCAAAATAGCATGGGTAATGTTTGAATCTGCACTGCATCTGGCAAATGGAATGGTTCAGTTGCGATTGGATTGCCACATAATGTTAGCATTGCGAGTCTGCAAAATCTACATTGTGAAATAGATTTGTATTTGAGGACTGCTCTTTGCAATGTAGATAGCATGGATATATGTCTTCACATTGAATGTCAAAAATAAAGAAACATTGCAGATATTTTTGCCTAGCTGTTCTGGTTGGTAGAACGATTTGTCTGGTTATTTTTTAGAATAAATCAAAGAGCATGCTAAAGAGTTACAGGGCCATATGCGGTCAGCGTCCAACTTGAGCAGAGGTCTTCAACCCTGCTTCTGCAGACCTACTGTCCTTTCAAAGTTTATTTCCAACATGTTTTAACACACTTGCCTGGGATTTTCAAGTAGTCCTGATGAGCTTGATTAACTGGTTCAATGAGCTTGATAAGGGTTGAAATTAAACTCTGTAGGACAGTGGGTTCCCGAAAGCATGGCTGTAGACCTCTGAACAAGAGGGACAAGTGAAATCCAACCACATGAGTGATGTCCCTAAATCAGTGGTTTCCAATCCTGGTCCTGAAGAAATAACAACACTGCATATTTTGATGTCTCTATTATATGACACACACATTTGGTCTTGGATTCTTGGATTCTTTACTAATGAGACGACAAGTAGAATCAGACGTATTTGGTGAGGGAGACATTAAAATGTGCAGTGTTGTGCATTCTCCAGGACCAGGATTGGGAACCCCTGCCTTAGATGCTTGACTGCAAATGTGGGTGCATCATTGTGTGTCTAGGCAACCTACTAAATCCCACTATTCAATTGGCACTGTGGATTGCAACTCTTACCGAGGAACAAGTAATCCTCAGAAAGCAGGGGTCATTAAAAGTCATATACTTGTGTGTTTGGATCATAGCAAAAAAGGAAGTAGGCCTATTATTTCCTGTCAAACTAATTATTGTCCAACAGCATCACCCCATAACAACATAATTATAGGGTGCCACTGAGACTGTCATTTGTTCAGGTTCCTTTGTGAGTTAGGAAGAGAAGATGTGGCATTAGGCTAAGGGATCAACAGGCAGGGACTGTGTATGTTGACTGTCTGCATGTCTCATGATGAATGAGTAATACTACACTGTAGAGAGGCTCCCCTGCCCATGGCTTGTCAGCCCCCAGAAAACTGTGGGACGGCGTGCTTGGACATGACGTTACCTTGGGTACATGACAGTCAGCCCCAACCAGGTTATATAAAGTCACCCTGAACAAATGGTACAGGTGATACTTTCAAATGACAGCATTCTTTTAAGGATGGGTTTCTTTTTATATTTTTCAATGATCTGTGGTTGTGGGCATCAAAGCACTTTTTTTGCTATTGATTGATATTGCCAAGTCTTGTTTAAAAGTGAAATGTGTAAAATATGGGACTTTAGATTCATACGCAGTCCTCCTGCCTCTTCTATACTGTGCCCAACTACTTGTTTGGAGAATCAGGCATTCCTGTCCAAAACCCACACATTGATTGAGCCACATGTCGGAATGTTGAAGCACCACAATGTTTGTACTTCAAGTTGTCTCTGATGGGAAAGGAAAATGTCTTTTAGCGTCATGGAAAATGTACATATCAGCTTTAACAACTGAATTGCTAGTATATACATGGAAAGACTAATTCTCTCTTTTTTTCTTTCCATTTCAATGGTTGTTCAGCCTGTCTGAGATCTAGAATTATATATCCAAACTCTGGACATGATTGACAGGTCACTAGAGCATTATCAGTCTGTTGAGGCCTGACTGGAACTCACGTTTGCAGTTCAATTGTAATTCATGTAACGGCTAATCTTTTCAACAGTCCATTGTGTTTTGCCATGGACTCAGTGTGCCAGATCAAAGCTTACAGCTGACTCATAGAACTTGAGAAGAGGAGCCAGTTATTTTCTATGCTCCTGTCCTCTGACATCTTCTCCTAGTACAACTAGTTATTGTCCCGACTTTTCCCCATCAATTACTTTCCTCTGCATGGCCACGGTGACAACTTGAATTTGACCACATAAATTAAAACATAAATGAATTCCCACCTTCACCGTAGTTGACTTTGGAGTATTCGGTTAGCATAGATATATCATCCCAGTTGTCAGCAGGCAAGGCCTTTCCCTGCAACTAGTTGTTGTGTCTGGAGTGGGATCTGGTGCTGGTCCTCACATTGGGACCACTGCTTTAACCTGACAGCTATCTCTGCTCCTTTCTACTAGGATCTGAGCTCATGCCCAAAGCCCTTTCCACCAGGATTGTAGGAGGCATCTGGTGGTTTTTTACTCTAATCATCATCTCCTCCTACACGGCCAACCTAGCCGCCTTTCTTACCGTGGAGAGAATGGAATCTCCAATTGACTCGGCCGATGACCTAGCCAAGCAGACCAAGATTGAGTATGGAGTGGTGGAGGATGGTGCTACAATGACCTTCTTTAAGGTGAGTTGAGGCTTTCGTATCGCTTGCAGCACTTCAGGTCCTACAGAGAACTTTTAAAAAGGCTCAGTAAGGACCATTGATCATTGTGTTTCATGGCTCATGGGCTCTTTTGTCTCATTTCTTGTAACTGAAACCAGGGAATTTATGTTTAAAGTTAAATAGATCTATAATTGGAGCGACAATGTACAGTTAGCCCAGACACTGTTAAAGAATTGACCACATCAGGATCAGATCACCCTGTCAGCGCATATCTTTGCGATAATAAGCAGCTTACTCTACATTATGCTTTCTGAATTTGATTTGATTTAACTACATTTTTAATTGATTGCAGCTTTATTAATTGAGTCACCAGGAAGGTCAATGACAGATACGAATTTTTAATATTGTTCTGACATCTAGTGAGGAGACCTTTTAAACCTCTCATGTCAGTAGGATGCTCTGGCTTATTGAACTCTGGTGTCACGTGCACTGTAAAAAAAAAAAAATCTGTAAAATTTCCGGTGAAAAACTGGCAGCTGTGGTTGCCGGAATTCTGCCGTAAAAAAATATGGTAACAACATTTTTGGTTTCACAGTTTTAAGTTACATTTACAGTGAAACACCGTAATTTCATTAACTCACGTTATGTCACGTGAGGAATTAAAGCCTATTACAAGCAGGTCTGACATATATAGAAGGTGCTCAGTGTCATTCTCACAAACACTAAACACCAACATGGTGAGACTCATTAACCTGAAATACGCAATAAACATTAATTTAACAACATTACATGTAACATACAACCCTAATAGACATAAATGATAAGAAAAAATCTAAGAAAACAACATAGTTATTTCAAAGAAAAAACATCAAATTCAAACAAAATTTGAAATGCAATACAGGGAATTCTGAGTAGGTCAATTTACGGGTTTTCCCTGTAAATTTTACAGAAATTTACTTTTAACCATTTAACAGGTTTTTACTGTAGCATTTTAAGTTTTTTTTTTTTTTTTCTTTTAAAATTGCGGTAATTTTTTTACAGCGTGGAATGTGAATCTGGTTTGTGATGTTCCTGATATTTTTCAATTTTCTCTATAAAAAACACCTGAATTAAAATGCGTAAATATAGAGCAATTTTAATAAAGAAATATAGTGCATAAATAGAGAATAATAATACATTTAAAACATATTTTGTTGATTTCTTTCCTATTTTTTTTTTGTGCAATAATGATGACAAGGGCTATCAGTGCAGTCTTATCAGAATGTCCTAATTTGAAATCTCAGCTCTCAAAAGGGATCTGAAGTATGCAATAAAAAGTAAAATGTTTGAGAATGAAGATTTTATACTTGAACTAATAATTGAGGTTGTGTTTCTGAGCTTTTATTGCTGTGGACTGCTGGAAGTGACAAAGGTTGAAAGCATTTTATAACTGCACACTGTTTAGCGCCTGTATGTGGGAGATCCACTCTGCATTTCTTTATTCAGTCCCAGAGGGCTGTGAACGTGTTCACTGTGACACTAAAATTCCTCTTATTAAGTCAATATTTTTGCTCTGAGATCACAGCATGGAGAGTGTCCCCTCAGTGTGGTTTTGATTGTCCAGCGTTTGTAACCAGTTCAGTGAAATCCTCTGTGCCAAAAGAGGAGTAAACTGGTGTTTGTCTTTCCTATACACCCCTGCTATATCTTGTAATTGTTAGGAGGGATATTAAGCATACAATGATTATCTGTTATTCAGTAAATGCTACTACAGAAATGTAAAAAGCATCACAATATGTATTTGCTTTGTTTTTGTTTTTTTGTTGTTTTTTTTTTGTTTTTTTTTTCAAACTTCAGTCAGCAGAAACCATAATTGGCCCTGTTTGCTTCATTGCATATTCCTTGCCTTACTGTGAACAATTCAACAGTACAGTCTATTCTAAAGAAAAAAAAAAATAATAATAAAAAAATAAAAATATGCCATATGTGCTTCTTACTCATTCTAACTTTTTTGTTGAATCTCTTTCCATGATCCAATCAGTTCCCAAACGACAAAATCAAGTCCTGATCAACATTTTTGTCTTCATATTCTCTGAAATTCAGTTTTAGTTTTAAAGCTTTTATGGAGGTAAAAAGTGTTGCTTTCACTCTGGCAAAACACACACACACACTTTATGTGTAAAAAGACATCCTATTGCAGATAGCAACCCTAGAGCAGATTACCGGAGAGAGAGAGAGAAAAAAATGTAGCTGTTTCAAAGCACCCTGGCCCTGACAACGCCTGTAATCCATTGCAGTCATATTTCCTACAGGAACAGCAGATGTTCAGAGAGCTGAACACATATGCTCTTTTAGCAGGTGCTGATGTATTGAGTGATTGAGTGGCAGTGTGAGTGATTGACGGTTTGATAAACTGGCTTTATTGATTCTCTATAATGCTCTACAGAGAAACGTTCACACAACTCAATTGTATCAAGAACACTGCACTTTAGATTAGACAGGTTCTGTTATTTAAATGCAAACATTTAGAACCATATCTAACATAACTATATATAAAGCCGTTGTGGCCGAAATAGTTTTGTGTTTAGGGTTTTAGGTTCTTTACATCTCTACTTTCACAGCTGGCTTCTTCTACAAGCCAAAAGACTCTTCTGTGTGGTCCAGAACATTGTGCCTCATTCACTAGCCATGTATATGCACAAATGTGTGAAATCTAAGTACAGTTCAAAATTCATGAAAACATACAATTCACTGCAGTCAACTTTAGTCTTGGGTGCGAGAATCAATCAGCAACATCACATTCAAGTAAGGGATTCACACTAGCTTAATCTTCCTAATCACTTTCAATTTATTTTCATTTTGCAATACAACAAACAACAATCAAGACATTTCAGCAGCAAGCCTTCTTCAGTGAATCATATGTAGTGACAAGAGTTTTTAAAAAGAACAAAAACACATATGCACATATATTATACTCTGGATGTCCTTATGATCATGTTAAGATACAATTTTGTATATGCTTTCAGTGGTTGTTCTCAGGATAGTGCACATCTTTTGTGTCATATGTTTGGTGAAACACAGTAAATGATATGGAAATGGTCTGGATGTGTTTTACTGTATGCAAATTGTGGTCATTCATTTAGAATAATCCAAATGCATTAAAATTAGAATAGTGCTAAGAAAACATTCAAACGCATGCACACGTACAAAATATGTGTGCGAAAAGATCTACTGTGTGTATAATCCATGCAATTATTTGTGAATTACATTTTTTTTTTTCTTGTTTTACCATGATATGCAAAAAGAGAAATCTGTCCACAAGCTATGCAATTATTTATTAAAAACTGGCTGCGTAATATTTATACAGCATTCAAATTTTTATATGTTTGTATTATTCTTTCTACTGTACTTTTTTTCTACTAATCCAATCCATTTGTTAACTTGTGATGTAACATTCTCATAAAGCTTTTACTCAAAGGCTATTTATGAGCAGGCACGTCCTGATTTTGCTGAGTTAGGCGTGTTCCTGGGTCAACATATTTTGTTGACCCTGGAACAACATTTTATTCC
>JAUMHE010000264.1:219177-233529 GCA_032359235.1 Enteromius mattozi
GGACACCTGGGGCAGACAGCTGGAAGGACATCAACTCATAATCACAAGGACACAGGAAATACCAAACATGGACATGGCCGGACACAAGAGGAGCAAAAGCACATGGAACACTAAACACAAAGTCTGACAATACCATTGTTTGAAGCAACTGCATGCCACATTTATTCATGCATATAACAAGCTGAAGACACTAACTGAAAAACTTTTATTGATTTTCATTTAGTATTAAGCCTCAAATTACAAATGACAACATGGGATTGGCCTATTTTTTAATTAGAAAAAAAGAGAAAACATATGAATGGTATTATAATGTTATACTAAAACTAGAGTGGAACATAAGTGTTTATTTTTTTAAATGTAATTTATTTCAGTGATACAAATCCTTTACCTCAGTCTATCCCTGTATTACCCCTGTCACATAATCCTTCAGATATCCTTCCAATATAATGATTCAGTATCAATGCTGTTCTTTTTAGCCTTTTATTTATAAAAGTATCCAGAACAAAATGTCACGGTGTCACGATGGAGAGATGCGGAGACGTGCAGGTTCATATGCAGACTGTTTTAATGAAACTCAGAGTAGAGACAAGCAGTGTCGAATACCGGCAACCAGGAACATAGAAGGCAGAGACAGCAGAATAAACCAATAAACGTAGCGTGGGTCAATAACAACAGCAAACAGAGTCCAAGGGGCGAGACAAAAGCGATAATCCAAGTGAAGCGAGGTCGGCAACGATAAATCCAATAACAGGGAAAATTCGGAAAACAAGGAATTAGGGAAAACAACGGACAGGTAAACAATGAACCGTGAATACACTAAGACAGAAGGGGCTTTTATGCACGAAGTCATGGCAACAAACAAGGTGGGTGGAGACAACAGTTTCACAATAAAAGTCCGGGGAGAGCAACTGAGACAAACACACAAAGGAGTCATGGAGCTGGAGTGCCATCTGGCGGCTTCTGCTGGCAACTCCAGCTAGGGTGTTACACACGGGTTCCAAAAATATTAGGCAGCAAAACACTGCAATAAATCATTATATTAGAATCATTTCTGGAGGATGTTATGCATTTGAAAACTGGAGTAACAGCTGCTGAAAATTCTGATTTGCATCACTGAATTAATTATATTTTAAAGTATATTAATTAACCTCTGACACGGAGAAGAGTGAAAACATCTCACATGACCGCTACTAAACATCTGAACATAACTAAACTAATGCACATTTACGGACCTTCCTCTGTTTGTTCTGCAAAATGTAAACACGGTCTGTAAGCATAAATATTAATTGTGTCTAATGTTAGGCAAAGGCACTCTGGAACAGGTCGCGTGCCGCTGCGCAGAGGTAACGCGGGTTTGGTGGGTGATCATTTCATACTTTTTTCAGCTTATTTAATGTATTAATTAAACACTGTATTTAATGTATAAGGTACATGCACAACAAACTGGTAATGTCATAGTGGTATCGTGTACTGTAATCGAACGTAGTATGTGGAAATGTAGACAACACGCGGTGTTAATGAAAGATCTTCATAGTTAGAAAACAATAGCCTTTGCAGATTTGACTAAAGATCCAAAGTCACATTTTCAACGCTCCTGATGTCATTAAACTTTCTGTTACAACTCTGAGTGAGAACCGCTTCAGACGAATCAGCGCGTGATGCAGGGAACTGAACGAATCAATCAAAATGATTTGCGAACCAGTTCACTGGTTCAAACATCGAGATGATCAATCTACTTCACGTGTATGAAAACACGCCAATGAAATTGGCATGCGCTGATTAACATCCAGCTGCAGCTGATCGCAGCACGAGTATAAAAAAGCAGCGGATGTAGCGGTCTTGGTGTCTAGGTCTTAACTGTGGAGTACACGCATGGGGTCCTCAAGGCGTACCGCACATGGGGCCCCAGCCCTCTAGTGGCTCTCACAGGATTCATCGCATCGAGGGCCTGGCGCCAGATGCTCCGCAGCATCCGGCTGCCGAAGGGGGACGGAGGAGCTCGACAGGGTCTACTTTCTGGACACTCTGGAGAGGTTGACAAGCTGACCGAAACAGGGCCTCTCAGTGCCTCTAACCGTTTGAGGTGAGAACACAGGAGGATACCGGTTCCACACGAAGGCTATAGAATCTAGCGAACGTGTTAGGGGTCGCCCAGCCCGCAGCTCTACAAATATCTGCCAGCGAGGCGCCACGTGCCAGCACCCAGGACGATGCCACACTTCTTGTTGAGTGGGCTCGTACACTGAGGGGGCAGGGCACACCCTGTGCTTGGTAGGCCAGGGTTATGGCATCCACTGTCCAGTGGGGCATCCTCTGCTTGGAGACGGCATTCCCCTTCTGCCGGCCTCCGTGACAGACAAAGAGCTGGTCTGAGGACCTGAAGCTTTGTGTCCGGTCAACGTAGCATCTTAGTGCTCGGACGGGAAGCAGCAACAACAAGGCTGGGTCTGCCTACTCCGAGGGCAGCGCTTGGCGGCTCACCACTTGATGGAGTCGTGGGAACCTTGGGCACGTAGCCGGGCCGTGGCCTCAGTGTTACCTGGGAATCCGAGGGCCTGAACTCCAGGCACAATTCATCGACTGAAAATGCCTGCAGATCCCCTACCCTCTTGATGGAGGCCAATGAGAGCAGGAGCAGGGTTTTCATTGAAAGAAACTTCAGCTCAACTGCTGGCAGAGGCTCCCCAGAGGGTTCATTAGGGGGCCGTGGAGGGTTTAACCCTCTGGGGTCTGAGGTGATTTTGGGGCCCTTGAGATGTTTGGACATGCTCTGATATTTGTGCTTTTTTCAGCTACTTATAACATATTATTGACCAACATGTATTTTTCTTGTAATCAGCACAAACTGTTCTACAACAATATGTGACCAAAATGAATGTACATTTTTGCATTTTTTAGGAAAAAAATGTGCGTGGTTAGTAAGTTTTGTGAAAATAAAATTAGCTGAAATAAGGCCATGAAACTCAAACTGATTAGTCATGCACAATACTTTTGATTAACCAGTCTTTAGGCTAGAATATTTACTTCAAAATTATGTGAAAATCATTCCACTTACTTTTTTCAGAGAAAACAATATATTGATTTAAATTTTTAAAGACGTGTTTTTGACTGAAAGCCTGTCTGCTGGGGAGTGAGAATGGCCATTAATATTCAGTGATTCTCACCTGAAGAGACAGAGACCCCTCCCCTAATGGCCCATTAGTAACTGTCACTGAGGCAGGTAAGAAAGAATGTGAGGAGACTGGAAAAAACAGTTTTTTAAAATGATTTGTTTTTTATTTACAACACAGTATAATTAAAATATAAATAATGAAGGTCAGAGATACATTACTGAGCACAATGATCTAACTACAGAGATGTGAACAGACTTTGAGTCAATCCTGAAAACAGATTCTGTTCAACAGGTGAAACCTGTATATAATACCTGATATTTAAGTGTTTGCTGCTGCTTTTCAAGAAAAATAAAAGCTTGTTTTACCATAGAATATCAGTGTAGTTAAACATCTGATGTTGGTACTGCGCTCCTAGAGGTAAACAGCTTGAAGACACTCGAGGAGACAGGATTTATCTGTGGTGCAGGTGTCTGATCACTAAAAAACAAACAACAAAACATCTGTGAGCATGTTAATACCAGTATATGTAGGTTATATATTTATATAGAATGATTTTGTACTCATAGACCGACACACACTTTTGTAGCGTCTGCTTAAGATCACAGATGGCCAGTTTGGAGTTTAGGTCTTAAAAGACCCTCTTAGCCTTTGACATTTGCATATAAATTACAGACCTGGACCCTCATTCTACATTTATATTGATGCGTAATTGCCCATAGTTCCCACACTATCCTGATGAAGCTAAACAGACTGGTCTTCTAATCTCCACATCCAACTACAAACACATTCCAAGAGATGCAGGAGACCTCCTTGCCAATGGTGGCCGGCAAGACTGGCCGGCCTAACCAGACTGGCTCCAAACTTGCAATACACATAACGCACACACACAAAGATATTTTCTCTATTTTATGCTATGAATATGCAATTATAAATGTATCCCGTATATGCATGCATTGTGTGCATGTTCCCTTGTATGGATTATACCAGTTACAACTTTCTATTTGCATCAGTTAAACTCTAATTGCCTATATTCAAGTGTATCTCTGCTTTACTATCTCCTAAAGGTTCCTTTCTTGGTATCAAAATTATCTTCTCTTTATTACTGAAACAATGATGTATACTATGTAATCACGAAATGCATCATACAATTTCTAAGAGGTTTTGAAATAAACTGCAACAACTCTCTGGACCAGCAGTAAAAATGCCAATGGGCCATAAACGGAGACAAAGAAAGTTTCTTTCTTTGCTTTTGATTGGCCATTCCGCCCAAATGGTGGGTGTGTCAGGGAACCATCAAAAGTCCCTAACCCAGGCTATTCTTTGCTCAAAATCCTTCTTCTTGAGACAAACACTCTTCTACACTTTGCAAAACTCATCTCTTGAGTTTAACCTCCGGCAGTTTACCTTCAAGTAACTTTGTTAACTCGCTGTGGACTATTTCCTACCTCTTGAGGAACCAGAGGAAAACCTCCAGCTCACGCCTAAAGGTTGATCATCTAGGCCTTGTGTCTACCGCATCAGGACTCTTTTCCAGAAACAAAGACCAATGCAAGTAACATTTATAACTATTTAGATGCGTGTTTAAGCTTGAACCCCTTTTTAAGGTGAACCTTGATTCTTTGATGATTCTCATTAGGCTTTGGTTAATTGATGTGAAATACTGCCATTCTCTTGCTCTATACCCCCTAGCTGCACCGCTGTCAAGGGTGGTGAAGGAGGAAGAGCCACCAGATTGGTTTCTGGCAGTGAAAGGTGCCATCCACATTCTGGTGAGCTATTCATGTACTTCCGGGTAGAAAGGTACCGGGGTGGGGCCCTGAGAACCAGCGCGAGCCACCCCTAAGTACCAATCATTCAGCTTTGGAGGACTCAGGACGCGGTGGGACTTCCCACTCGAGCCCGATCCAGACTTGCGAGGGTCCAGACTGCCCCAATGACAGCTCCATTGATAGCAGAGCGCCGGTGGAAGGAGGGGCTTTTTCCTCACTGTTAGACCAGACCGCCCCCTGCCAGAAGCAGCGCTCACGCGGCTTTCACCAACGCGAACCCTACAACTAGGCAGAGGAACGGTTGCCCTGCCCCTTGCCGGTAGGGGAGTCTTCCCAGAGAGAAAAGATGAGTCATCCACAAAAGCCGCCTCAACGTGCTTTAAGCCCAGACACGTGAGACAGCGATCGTGACCGTCACCCGATGCCAGGGAACAACCGCATCCAGAAGCGCACGAGTGGTATGACATCTTTAAAAAGATACGTCTTTACAAAGACGTACCACCCGTGAGCTGCTCTTTTAGAAAAGCTCTTTTAGTGTGCTGAGGCGCACAGGGGAGATGGCCGCATGCACACAACAGTGGGGTAGTGCAAACTGTTGTGGCAATCCACTTGACACTGGAAACCACCGCCGCTGCAAACGCTGTGTCACCAACCACTCTTCAGTCACCGTCGTAGATTGGAGAGCTGAACTCATGCGAGCTCGGTCTCGAAGCGAAAAGCTAATGAGCGCTACATCCTCTGCTTGTTTATACTCGCGCTGCGATCAGCTGCAGCTGGATGTTAAGCTGGATTTAGTGTTTTCATACACGCAAAGTAGACTGATCATCTCGAAGCGAGATTCCTATTCGTCGGTCACCGACGTGACTCGGAGTGACCGACTGAAAGGGAACTCGTAACTACCCACCTCTGGTCAGCATACTGTAAATCTTTAGTTTTAAGAGGCAAATACTACCCATATTATGCAGAAGGATTTTGAAAATAAACTTACATCTAAAGAAAGAGAATTGTTAAAAAAAAAAATAATAATAATAATAAAGTAGCATTGCTAAATGCTAAAAAAAAATCTTTGGTTGCTCTGACATCTTTTAACACTCAGAAAGTTTTTTTAAGTTGAGTGAAATAGGTTGCTTTATTTTTTTGTGTTAGGTCAACTTTTTTTCTTCTTCTTCTTTTTTTTTTCTTTAAAGCCAACATACCTGATTGGTGGATCACTATGTCAAAGTTATTTGTAGTTCTTCAGTGGAAATAAAATAATAATAGAAACAAAAATAAATGTTGGTTTATTTTAAGGTGTCCTTGTTACACATTACATGTACGTACTATTATATTGATAATAAAGTATGCTTAATTGCATGCAATTAATCCTAGACCAATCCTAATCCAACCCTAACCAAGTAGTTAATTAAGATTCCTCAATACTTAAGTTAATAATTACACTGTAACAAGGACACCTTAAAATAAAATGTAACCCAAATGTTTAAAATCACACTGACTTATGGATTCCGTAAAGTGTTAATAACTCACAACAGTTCTCACCTAACAGCACAGAGTTACATTTATAATTCTATTTTTTCTATTGGGAAAATGAATGGTTGATTTACCACTAACTGTTGTGTTCTATTAAACCACCTCTTACTACAAACTTTAAGATGCTGTGAAAACTTCCCCATGTGGCAGCTAAGTCCAGTTTCTCTTATATTTCTTGTAAAACACATCAATCCCAACAGCACAAAAGCAGCACAGGGTTAGGTCGTGGGGACAGAAAGTGACACAAATGTTGATTCTTTCCTGAATCCCAAGACATCAGTGCTACAGACATAATCCCAAATTACACTTGAGCTAGGTCCTCCCAAACCCCACGGGGCGTGACAGATTACGCTAAACCTGTCCCACACAAGCCTAATGGGGCATGACCAGATTACCTACAGCTGAGTGCCACTCCAGCTATAGCTCCAGAGACACAAAACCCACAGCCATTGTCACACAGAAAACCTGAGTTGGGAAGGGATGACGACTCTTGCCAGCAGACGTCTAAATAGCTTTGGAAATGTAAGAAATCCAAGTATGAGTTCTGTAAAATTTACCTTTTTGCATTGGTTTTAAAACACCTGAGGATCAGATGCATGACTTGAAAGGCACTTTGAATTTCAACCTTTAGAAAAAGTAAAAAATTCACAGAGTCACAGGGAGCAATTGCTCTCTGACAGTAGCAGGTGCAGAATATTACATTTCTTGGTTTCTAGCTTGTTTCTAGCAGTAGCTGTGTACCCCAAAAATGATCATCCTTCCATGGCGCTTTATGAGTTTCTGTGTGTGATCACGCTTGCTGTGCACTTGCATTTTCATTGTTCCAAAAACTGTATTTTTGCTGTGGATAAGAATGAAAATCAAGCCTTGAATAATATTTCTGTTTTTGTGTCAAAATTATCAGAGGGTTGCATCCTTTTGCGGGATAATCTTATGTTGTGTTTCTACTAGAAAAATGTAGCCCTGTGAGCATGTCTACAGAATACAAAATGAGTAAATAGAGACTTTCTGGGCATGTGCATTACATTAATGAGTGGCATGGGTGGTATCATGCTAAGTTCTCCAGCTTTTTTTTAAGGTTTGCAATGCATTGTTCACTCTAGTTTGGATATGTGGCTTTTTCTCATGTTGTCCCTTACCAAAAATAAATATCCTTATAAAATGTTTTCAGAATAAGATGTTTTAAAAAGTGTTGGCAACCACTGAATTCCATGTTAGGTTATCACAGAAACTCTTAGGTTACCAACATCCTTCAAAAAATATGTACACTTTCAAGATGCTTGTTAGCACAAATTTTAAAAAGCAAACTTTGTAGTAATTTCAAGTTAAATAATTACTTTAAATAAGTGTCAAATAAAAAAAAAAAATATATATGTAAATTATTGGGTCCCACATTATATTAAGTCTCCCTAATACCTGTGCACTTACATATTAACTAGATGTGTACATAGTATGTAACCATGGGTGTATGTAACAACCCACTGAATGATATGTGTACTGTAAGTGCAAATGTGTAACAGGACTAACAACACTTTTTGTTGTGTTACACTGTATTTTAAGTAGACCATTTTTTATGATTTACTATGTAATTACTCTGATGTTACACAGCAGCGGTCAGTAAGTTACACTTTACATATAAATTGTTGGTGTCCAGAATGTTAAACTTTATATTAGGTGGACCATTCCTGAGGAGTTACCATGTAAATACACTGGTACTACAGTAATGTATTACAGTGGCACACCAACTCCAGGTCCAATTTCTCCCACTTTACATATCCCTAAACCTTCCCATCTACACCCACAGATAGATACAATAAAAATAGAATTAATAATACTAGAGTTAGAGGGTCAAACAAAAAATTGTATCTAAAAATAAAGTGTGACTGAAATATTGTATAAAGATGTACTTGAGTTCTACTTAAATGGGTTGGAAAAGCTCTCTTGATTGTGAAGTAACGGCATTAGATTTTGAATAACATTATAATAATTGTCTTACAATTAAGACAGACAGAGAGATATATTTTAAAAGAAAATAATAATAATACTAATAATAAAAGTACTCTCTCGGCTCATCTTAACATAGCAAAATACAAAATGCATGTGTTGTGTGCCAAACATGCCAGTGTAAGATCTTAGAGTTCTTGCCAGCCCAAACGATCACTCATTAGTCTCAGTGTTTGTGACGATTTATGATGGACTGCCTCATTTCACTTTTAATAATAACCATAATTTAGGGGTATAACAGCTCTTGTACTTTATTATATTGAAGCATGCTTGCCTGCTATCCATCTTATAATAGCATGAGGCTGTCATTTATTTTTATTCCAATAAACATTTTTTTGCTTGAAAAAAAAGAGTACTCATCCCTGAGGATAAAACATAATCCTCCTCTGTCACTGTTTCTGGATGTTCATTAGGCAACAGAGAAATTATGAATGAATTATGATGAATTGATTGACATCAGAAAAGAGAAAACTAGTGGATACATTTTACTCACATTCTGGACAAAAAACTTTGCTTGAATTATGTCAAGGTGTTAATTAGGAAATGTTTGACTTTGTAGCCAATACCTATGAAAACCTGTTCTAATGCAATTTAGTTGTTTTTAGATTTATTATTTTTGGGGGGTTAGAATACTGCTTACATACATTTATTTATTTGAACGAACAAATAAACTAATTCTACTAACTCTAAACCTACAATAACAGTCTAATCTAAGAGTTAGTAGACATGTAGTTACGAATTAACAAAAATTAGTTGACATGTACTTGACAGGTAGTTATAAAGTTACTTATAGTTAGTAGAATGTCTAAATGGACTATCAAAATAAAGTGTAACCTAATTAATTTCCACCCATGCATTATTTACTCTAAGCACTCCCTCAAATAAGTCATAGACGGAATGAATAATATAAGATGAAGTATCATCAACATTTCGTGACAGACCCATTTGTTTTACTACCCTGACTTGCACAATCCAACAGACCACCAAACACAAATCTGAAATGGATTTTTGGGTCAAATCTCCCCAGGTAAAAATACAATATTTTTGTATGCACACATACAAAAAAACAAAAGTACATTAGCTACTATTTGGAAGTTACAGAACACATGCGAACCTGACGTGAACAGTGAGATGTGTACTCATCACCTGAATTAACGGCTCTATATAGGCCAAGAAAGTCACTGTGGGCCAACACAATTCTTGAAAAAAAATAAAAAATCCAGTCTCCCATTTCCACCTTTTTATCTCCCACAAAAGGATGCTTTTAATATTCAGGCAATTTAAAGATATCAGATTCTTCCAGGAGGCATAGGCAGGTTGAACCCTTATCGCAGCATAGAAGAAAATTACAGCTCTATATTCACCCCAGAAACGATGTCACAGGATCCAAACATGCACACAGATACATATATACAGTAAACACACCATTGCACCTTTAGATTAGGAAAATGTAAACTTGTTTACATTTTTTGTTTACATTTTCTGAGGGGGAAAAAAAAGGTAGTGCGAAACTCACCTGTACAAAACTCATTACCACAATGCTGGGTTGTTGTGGAAGGTTGCCAGGGTGTTGCTATGTAGTTTGCATGGTAGTGTCTTGAATGTTTTGTTTTTGACATGGTTTCTTTCTAGCTATGTTTCCATTCACATATTTTTATTCTATTTTTTTTTTTTTTTTACATTTATTTTCTCCAATGGACCCAACAACATTGATGTTAAACCCACTCACAACCCAGTCTCTAGTTAAAACCAACTAGACTGCAATAATTGACAGCATAAGCCCACCACAGGCAGCGAGAGGGACTCTGAAATGACATTCGAGGCAGCACCAATGGGGTCAAACAAGCTAAGCATCGCCCCAGAGCCTGAGCAATGCATGTATGACCTAGAGCCCTGCACGGGCCAGACATTTAGGCCCTAGCCCAGCCCGTGTCATATAGCTTATCAGAACTCCAATAGTTCAGTTTTTATATAATGGCAAAGTGATTGTGTATATATATATATATATATATATATATATATACACATTGTGGCGGGAATCCCGAGAGACTATAAGCGTCGCCCTGGCAACACACTACCTGCACCTGGAGCTGCTCACTACGGACCAATCGGTCATGGCCTACACACCAATATAAGTCTGGATCAAGGACCTGACAGATGAGAACTATCGCCGATGGTGTGTGAACTTACCTTGCTCTCTCTACCATTTTCCTACATACTCGCCGGCTCCCCACCTGTATGGAACCACTTACCAGGGTGACCGCACATCTCACCGACGATGACGACAGCACCAGCACCTTTCATTGTTTACTCATCGCTTTCTGTCAATAAAATCCAATCTCTAAAGTCTTGCTCTGTCACGTCGTTCTTCGCCCAGCCACAGTGGTAGAGAATGCAGGTAGAAGATCGGGCGTGAGAATGCCAACGAGCAAAACTCACCTTTGTTTACACCACCATCTTGCCCCGTCACTTACTTCCGATTTCTGTTTTGCAGGCTCGCGCTCCTCCCCATCGACATGGAAGACCTACTGAGGCAACTCACTGAGGTTAACGTCCGCCAGCAACACTGCTTCGATCTCCTAGCGGATTTTTTGGCCAAGCTTCGTTTACCGGCCACTCAAAACATCCCACTTCCGGATCCGTGGGTGACAGCCGGTCAACTGCTACCCAAACTAAACGCAGATGATGACATAGAGGCCTACCTCAAAATGTTTGAAACTGTGGCCAACACAGAGGGATGGCCGAGAGGTAGTTGGGCTGCAGTGTTGGCTCCGCTGCTTCGGGCGAGGCAGAGCGAGCTTATTTCCCGTCCGCCCTGAATAATTATAATGAACTGAAGAGAGAAATTCTTGGCCGCCTTGGACTTTTGGCAACGGCGGCAGCCCAACGGTTTCACGAGTGGGAGTACCGACCTCTCCTGCCAGCCCATGCCCAGGCCGCTGATCTGATGCGGTTAGCCGAACACTGTCTCCTGGAGGGGTCGCCGCCACCCAGTCAAGTCGCCGAGCGGGTAGTGGTCGATCGGATGCTGAGAGCTCTTCCCCGCTCTATGAAGCAGGTGGCCGGTATGAGGGGCCCAAAGACTGTACCTGAACTTGTTGATGCCATCGAGCTGGCGGATGCCATCGCGGGTGTCTGAGAGCAACTCCAGCTTGCTCATGTCGGACAATGGGAGAGATGGTGAGTCCCCCTCTCGTGATACTAATCTCTTCTATGATGTGTTCCAGCAGGTCACGGGAGGGGGAGACTTCGGGAGGGACCAAAAGGAGGACGATCGGCTAAAGCACTGTTGGGGTCAAATTCGGATCTCGGAGGGCCAGGAGGTCCTCCCCGCACCCCGTCCTCTCCCACACTTCGTCGTCCAAAACGGTCTGTTGTACTGTGTCGCGGAGCGGCGGGGGGAGGAAAAACATCTTCTAGTGGTCCCAAGGAGCAAGACAGAAACGGTCCTGGAGCTGGCGCACTGCCACCCCATGGCTGGTCACCTTGGGGTTCAGAACACCGTGCAGCACATCCGGGACCGTTTCCACTGGCCGGACCTGGAGGCCGAAGTAAAAAGGTTCTGTCAAGCCTGCGCCATCTGCCAACGCACCTCGCCCAAGAAACTCCTCCCAGCTCACTCATCCCTTTACCCATCATCGGGGTGCCCTTTGAGCGGATCGGGATGGACATCGTGGGGCCACTGCCGAGGTCTGGTCGGGGCCACGAGCACATCCTCGTGATAGTGGATTACACCACCCGGTACCGGGAAGAAGTCCCCTTGATACAGGCCACTGCCAAAGCCATCGCCCGTGAGCTCTTCCTGCTCTCCAGCCGGGTGGGCCTGCCGTCGGAGATACTGACCGACCAGAGAACCCCCTTTATGTCCCAGGTAATGGCTGAACTCTGCCGGCTGCTGAAGGTAAAGCAAGTCCGCACCTCCGTGTAACACCCCCAGACCGACAGGCTCGTCGGCAGCCACGCGGTCTTCTCGACGTAGCCCGAGAGGCCTGGGAGCAGGAGCCGGCAGCCTACCAGATGAGAGCTAAAATCGATCGCGTCATGCCATTAGTCCGGGAACACATGGTGAAGTCCCAGCAAGCCCAGCAACACCTCTACAACAGGGCGGCACAGCCGCGGGAGTTTCAGTCAGGAGAAAGGGCGATGGTCCTGGTCCCCAATGCCGCCTGTAAGTTCCTCGACCAGTGGCAGGACATGTACACCGTGGAGGAACGAGTGGGCCCGGTGAACTACAGGGTAAGACAGCCGGGCCAAAGACAAGCCGTATAGCTCTACCACGTTAACTTGCTCAAGAAATGGGTTGGGGACCGGGACCAGCTGGCTGCTCTCACCCTCCAGGAACCCGCGGTTGTGGACACCAACCACAACCTGTCTGCCGCCCAGGCACCCCCGGTCAGACTAATGTACTCTCCCACAACATCCGCACTCCTCCCGGTGTCATTGTCCAGCAGCGGCCCTACCGAGACCTAGAGGCCGCCGGCAGGCTATAGAGGAGGAAATCCAAAAGATGCTCAAGCTGGGGGTAAAAGAACCATCCCAGAGCCCATGGTCCAGCCCGATAGTCCTGTTCCCAAAGCCGGATGGCACCCTCCACTTCTGTAATGACTACCGACGCCTAAACGAAGTCTCCGACTTCGACAGTTACCCCATGCCCCGGGTGGTTGAACTCCTGGAGCGCCTGGGAAGGGCCCGGTACGTCACAACTCTGGACTTGACGAAGGGGTACTGGCAGGTCCCTCTCACCACTGAAGCCAGACCCAAAACGGCCTTCTCTACCCTGTCCGGCCACTGGCAGTACCGGTCCCTTTCCTTCGGCCTACACGGCGCTCCAGCGACATTCCAAAGGCTGATGGACATCCTTCTCCGCCCTCACCAAACCTACGCAGCAGCTTAACTGGACGATGTGATAATCCACTTGGAGGCATGGGAGGACCACCTGGAGCGGCTCCGGAGGGTGCTGTCTGAGCTCCGTCGGGCTGGGCTGACCGCCAACCCCGCAAGTGCCACCTAGCCATGAACGAGGCGAAGTACCTGGGTTTCACCGTGGGAAGAGGACTGATCAAGCCCCAGGAGGGGAAGGTGAAGGCTATCTTGGAGGCCCCAAAACCCTCCAACAAAACCCAGGTTTTTGGGGTTGGCGGGGTATTACCGATGTTTTATCCCCAGCTTTTCCTCTATAGCTGCCCCCCTGACAGACCTGACCAAGAAGGGGCAACCTGAGAGGATGGAGGATGCAGAGAGGGCCTTCCAGATAATCAAGCGGGCTCTGACGTTCCTTCGCACCCCAGACTTCAGTTGTCCCTTCCTGCTACAAACGGATGCTTCAGACACGGGACTCTGGGCCGTGCTCTCCCAAGTCCAGCAGGGAGAGGAGCATCCGGTGGTATACATCAGCTGCAAGCTGTCCCAGGCCGAGAGAAACTACGCTGCTGTGGACAAGGAAGCTCTCGCCATCAAGTGGGCAGTCCTGGAGCTGAGGTATTATCTGTTGGGCCGAAGATTTACTCTTTTCAGAGATCATGCTCCGCTGCAGTGGATGGTCCGGGCCAAAGACACTAACACCTGTCTGGAACCACTCACCGGGATGACCGCACATCACTGGCCACTGTCACTGGAAGCACAAGAGGAGAAGGATTCACAGAGCATCGTTCACTGACGACGATGACAGCACCAGCACCTCACCACTCTCTGTCAATAAAATCCACCCTCCGCGGTTCACTAAAGTCTTGCTCTGCCACGTCGCTCTTCACCGAGCCACAATATATATATATATATATATATATATATAGCTCAAAAAATAAAGGGAACACTAAAATAACACATCCTAGATCTGAATGAATGAAATATTCGTATTAAAAACTATGTTCTTTACATAGTTGAATGTGCTGACAACAAAATCACACAAAAATGATCAATGGAAATCAAATTTATTAACCCAT
>JAUMHE010000264.1:284681-298655 GCA_032359235.1 Enteromius mattozi
ATGAAGTCATGAATGAAAGACTCTGAACTCATGTTAGTTCCTGATAATTCATGAGATATTACTGCATGAAGTAAGGCGTAATTCATACATAAATTTATGCATGAATTCATAGTAATTCATGTACCCTTACCGCAAAGTGTTACCATTCTTTCTCTCATCCATTTATTTATTTATTTTTTCATTCATTCATCTTTAGTTTTTTTATTAAATCGAGTTGAAAACACTGATAAACAGTTTAGTAATCTGTATAAACATAAATTCACGAATTCACACTTCCTCATTAATACGAATACAATAGCATGCTTGGCTTGCTGTCCAGGGGAGTGAGCTCTGAGCCCTAGGGCCCTAGGGGTTTTAACAGTTGTCTGCGAGGGTCTGACAGAGCTCGGCGTCCGGCTCGAAGCCCGCGTGCCCTCCCTGAGGAATGTGAGGACTGTAGGTGGAGTAAGGGGCAGCGGAGGGATGCAAAAACGAGATGCGGAAGGCAGGAAATCGTGCCTATTTAAGGCGGAGTCTCTAATTTCCGATTGGGTGAACGGGTAATAGGCTGACTGGGAATGTGGTGCCAGCGGTGACTAGTCATTTGTACATGCTGCTCCTGAAATTTGTTTATCAACGTCATTTAAAATAAATATAAATAATTTGCTAATCGTGATTATATCTTTGAGCACAATAAGTGTGATTAACTATTGTTGTGCAGCTCTGTGGCGCAGTTTAGTACAGTTTTACCTTCTTTAACACTGTTTGCAAAAACATGTGTAATTTAAATTTTGAATCCAAAGCGTGACAACTAATCAATAAAATAGTTCTAATCTTGGACAACTTGCACTTCTTTTCACAAAAGTAAGCGTGGATATACTTGCACACCTCATTACTGCACAAAAGCATGCTATGTGCAACTTCAGCCAGCCATTAACTGAGGCTTGTAATTAACAGTACTTTGTACACTAATCCAATTTGCTTTATGATCCACTAACTTATGCTTAAACACCTCATGTGCTTCCTTGTTAGGAGCTAAATTAAACGTAAGACACAAATTGCTCTTTATTTGCACAGCAATGGTGACCAAATGAGACAAGGTACAAGAGGTTTCAGTATTCTAGACTGTGAGATCAGGAGGTTATTTGAGGGAAGAAACAATGAAGCATTTGCTCTTAGGCAGCATGAAAGTTCTCGACTATGCAAAACAAAAGTGAATTATTACATTGTTTAACAGGCGAGCATTAGCAGAAGAAAACAGCTTTTGATCATTTTATCCCTCCTGCTATGCAAAAAAGCATGAAGACCCAGCAAATGCATTATTATCCAATGTGTGTTTTGTTTGTGAATTATGTTGTGTCTGATTTGAGACAGTTGTTATGTATTTGTGTGGTGGATTACCTTTTGAAGGCCATCCTCCTTAAGACTCACAATGTCAAGATCAAAGTCGGTACGCAAACCAGTAGTTCTGTTGAAGCACAACCGTCCCGTCAGGCCATCCCAATGAGACTTCAAAGAACAAAGAGAGAGGTTCAACAATTAAAACACACAAGCGTTAATTTAATTGAGAATGCTATTTAAATCCCAATTACATTGCCCAATTTAGATGCAATTAAAATCAACACAGGAGGCAGAACCGAAGTTAAAATTACAAATAAATAAATAAATAAATAAAAATTGGGGCCACCATATAGAGTGAATGCAGTTCACAAATATAAAAAGAGATTACCATTTTAAATTAGCTTAAAAAGGCAATGTTATGTTACAGAGTTTAAGAGGCATATACAGGAACATTAAATTATAATAATATTAAACACTGAAATGCCACCCACAGTACAATTAGTATTTAATTTGCTTTCATTATATTTAACAAATTACCATATTGCATTAATACATTCTCTATTTAACCCCAAAGTCTTCAAAATGAGGCAAAATAAAGTTATGTAGAATTGGCAGTACAGGGGACAATGGAATCTCCTGATATTAATTTATTATTAGCACTTAAATAGTTTACATTTTGCAAACAATGTGAATATTCATTTCTATTAAAAAAAATAAAAATGTTTCAGTTTTTCAAGTTCAGTTTTCAGTTTAGTGCACTTGTGCTTGCTCACACATACCCCAATATACATCCTCATAAGCACACACACGGACACACACACAGCTTCTATTTCCTTTTTAATTACATTTTACATCCCAGCAACTCAGACACATCTTCCCACAAGACCTTCGTCCTAATTAACGACCATCTCACTTGCAACAACCTCTAGAGACACCGAAAAAAAAAAATTACATTGCAACTCCTCCTCCCCATTCCTCCCTTGTCCCCTAAGCACAGAGCTCCTCCCCCAAACAACACACACAGATCTCCAGCCCTCTCCATAACCTCTTCCAAATGAAACACCTCCGTTCTTGTTCAGGAGTGAGGATATTTCACAGGAACACGTGTTCTCCGCTATGCCAAAGAGAGACAATGCTCTCTACGCCAACTCTACGGCCCTCATTTTGCTCTTCTCTTGTATGCGCCGCTCCACAGAGCTGTGTTCAACAACTCTAATCTGCCTATTATGAGTCCCAATCAAAGTCTCTCTTGTGAGCTGAAATAAGAGCTGATTATGACGAGCACATTTGCGTGCGAAGCACACAGTGATGAGAAAGTGGGACACTGTGAGTTTAGTAGTGCAGGGCTTGAATAGTACGAATGCAAACTCACTGCAATCAACTTATCTGCTGCACTTAAATGAGGCAATTAAAATGGATGGTGAATGGTGATTGTTTATCAGGTAATATCCACCGCTAAAAGTAAAGATTGCCTCTGAATAATGATGCAGTATTTATCAGTGATAAAAGTATTTACTAATGACTACTTGGTAAAGGTATTTGGACATTTAGGTCACAATTAAATGTATAGGAATGTCACTGATAAGAAAAAATCAGGGCGAGTGTTATTTACTTCACAGAAAAATACCACAGGCACAGTTTTCAAACTAAACAATTCACAAAACTGAATCTGCAATCAATTATATCTATATATTGATGGATGGATGGACGGATGGATGGTTCATTGTTGAGTATTTTTTAATTATACAATTTGAGTAAATATTGATATTAAATAAATATCACATACATTTTAGCAATTCTTATGCATGCAGTTTTACTATCTTTAAATTAAATTGTGCAATTTCACACAATTTATATCAGCCATCAGCCACCCTGCTCCATAAGATATCAACAACCACCACTGAAAAATCCATATTGGTTGACGTCTAAAAATAAAAGCTTGATTATCTCTGTAACTTAGGAATATTACTGTAACCAACATACCAGTCAATTCCAATTTATTGGTATGTCATGAAATAAATTAAAATAAAATAAGATAAAATAACATCTTCTCCACTGACTCATCTCAATAGACCATTTGCTGACATTACATTAAAAAATAAATAAATAAATAAAAGGCATACATAAATGCTGCTGGTCTAGATATTTACTCAGCTTACAATTTTACAGATATCATCATTGTTGATAACATCATTTAGTGAGTGTATTAAGTTATCTTTAAGTTCACACCACAAATATAAATTGAGTATGGAAATTTCAAAAACTGACCAAATGAAGGTCACCATCTACCATCTACAGTTAATGAAGTTTAAATCAAAAAACAAAAAAAGATAACCATTTAAAATGAGTTTAAACATTAGTGACAAGTGTTCAGCAGAGAAGCTGATGCTGTGTTATTTAAACAATATCTTATATATCTTATCTTGTCTCTGGAGAGCTGAAGTGTTTGTGACAGCACTGCCACGAGCAATTGTCATTACCTCTTTAATGAAACTCATGAAGCGTCCTCCGAACCTCCAGGGTTTGTGGCGATGACACTGCAATGAGTTGACAGTCATCTGCGGCGCATGCTGGTAAGAAACCGACACGATGTGGACTGCGTCGTACGTCAGAGCAGCATCTGTCTGGAATAAATAGGGGGGCGATATGTCAGCTGACAGGATCTGACAAGCGGGAGGAGTGCAGGACCTGACCAGTTGACAACCTTGTCAAACAGCAAACTGGGCCACTGCTCAGGACCATTAGAACACTTAAATCAAAATGTAAGTAGAAATGAACTCCTCAACCTTTGATTCAAGTCTGATGCTAGGAGACAGTATCCATGAGTACATGTTTTGTTGTTTTTGGAGGAGGAGGAGACAGGTGGTTGTGGTTTAAGAAATAGGCACCATTTTCATGTTATTGCTTGCCAAAGTTTCCAGGGTTCAAACTTGTTTTGATAGTGCATAAGGGTTAATAATGGGTGCTAATACTGTAGTGCGCTACTAACAAGCAAGTGCTTCATTTCCAAATTAGATAAACTGCACTTTTTTTTTTTTTTAGTAATGCGTCATTGTTCATTGTTCTTTAATTAACTGAATGCTAGACGTATAAATATCTAAAAGTTAAAGAATAAGTGTTTGACAAATAATTGTTTCTATATTTATTCTGCAAAATCAGAATCCAATGCATTGCTTGAGTCTGGACTGCACGTCTTCAAACTATGACTGATGGTCACATTTTATGTCTTTTCCTCATGCTAGTGTGACTAAGTTTTGTTTGCATTTCGTTTTCTACAAAGTTGCCCAATTGTCTTTGATTTTGCCCTGCTATTTTTGATGAGAAACATCAAATGGCAAATGCTCCAAAAGTGGAACAAAACAGCGGTATTCATTTGAACTCAGAGCAAGTATGTTTATTTCCAGACTGATCTCGATCACTTAATCCAGTGAGAAGCACTTGAATTCAGCACATAATTATCTGTTACAATCCCCAGATTTTTTTTTGGTGATTTAAAGCTAAAAGAAGAAAAAAAAAAAAACAGGATTGAACTTGAACAAAAGATTGAGACTGAACAGAAGAAACTTTGTGTCATGAATGATCCAGTTAGACGTTGTTTCAATCAACAAATTACCAACATTTATTGTAGACACTATCATTACTGTATGCATATAAATAATGATTTTAATTATTTTTATTTTTTATTTTTCTTGCTCCCACTTCCAGTGTTACCAATTCAGGAGTCGGTGCCACCATTTTGTAAAATTTGGTTGCACCTGTATCTATCAAATGTTAGACTTCTGATTTTGATGTACAAAGATAAAGGAATCTATCTGCACAGTCTATTAAGCAATTTCAGCACAAGAGAGCAACAGAAGATTTTAGTCCTCCAACCATTTCAGCATCTGTAACAACTGTGACTGGAGTTAATCTCTTTCCACAATCTCTGCATGACCAAGTCATACTTTTGAGCTAAATCCAACCACAAGTTCCAACTGAGACACACTCAATCTACAGCAAACAGGCTGCAGCTAAATGTTAAGGATTTTCAGACACTGCTTCCTTAAATTTGTTCTCTCTGTTTTCATAACACTGTTTTCCGGTCTACTGTAAGCTCAAATACTGCCAAAGCATTTCTTAAAACCTCTCTAAATGCTGAACTCTGCATGTATGATTTAGCAAAACATGTCTAATTTATAAAGTGCCTTAAGGATGCCCTACATCAGAATATGTTTAAGAATAACTATGAAAATGGACCTATACGATGACTTAAACACATTTCACAAAAAGTAGTAAAGTAAACTCAAAGAAATTAATTACTCCAACTGAGATACTAAGTGAGCCATTGAAAATTCAGTGGCATTACTGTAGCTGCTGTTATACTGTACAGTATGTGCGTTTCATAAAAGTCTTAAAGAGCAGGGTTTAGCTTAATCTCTAAAAGGTTACTCCACTCCTAAGTAAAAAAAAAATATCATTAATCACTTACCCCCATGTCATTCCAAACATGTAAAATTTTTGTAAAGTAAAGATATTTACTGCAACATAATGAACACTGTCATGGCCCAGAATACTATCAAAGACAATCAGTGGTACAATTCGCATTTTATGAGGCGGCGATAATACTTTTTGTACACAAAGACAATTAAAATAATGACTTTATTCACCAATTTGTCTCCTACGCATCACCGTAGTGCCATTTTGGAGAGTGTCCACTGAACGCAAACAGCGTACGCAGTTTTATTTGCATACAAAAAGTATTCTTGTCGCTTTGTAAAATTCAGAATTTTGGGGTGGAGTAAACCTTTAATCAAACACACATGACAAATCAAACCAGGAGTTGTGTTTGATTAGTGATTAAGGTGACCCTCTTTGACCAGAGTTACCTATCTCTACTTTTAGGTGTTGGCATACTATCTGCAAATAACATCTTCCAAAAAAGTTCACAATGTATTCCCCAACATGGCAGACTAAAAAGTTTTATTTTGCACATTAAATTATGGACATGATACAGCTTCACCAACTCCAGGAGCAATGCTGGCAGCAGCATAACACCTTGTACCTCACAATCTGACCAAGGTTTTTGATCCCTCAAGCTCAGCTCATCAAAGCACTTTAACAGCTACTGTGGCTTAAATGTATCTGGTCTCCAGTCCTCTCTAGTCGGTTTCTTTCTATGCACTTAAAACATTCCCTCTAACACACACCAGGGGTGTCCAACTGTGCTCTTGGAAGGTCACTGTCCTGCAGAGTTTAGCTCCAACCCAAATGTAAAACACACCCGAACCAGGTAATAAAGGTCTTTACTAAAAAAATAAATTAAAAAAAAACAGGCGATTACTCAAAAAAAACTTGCAATCAAGCATGCTGAGCAAATCTGCATGATGCTGGCTGTTCAGGAGCAGGATTGGACACCCTTGATATATAACTTTTAAGAACTGACATAAAAACAGAGAGACAATAATGCTTGTCCACTGACCCTCATGAGCCAAGCAAGAACCAAAATATTACTTTCCAGCTCTGCTATTGTCACCAGCCATAAAGCAACAGCTACTGGTTCTTTCTGCAAACACTTTGAACATTGAATAAAAAGCAAGAAAATAACTGGTATGCCATCCACTTGCTGAGTCTCTAACACATCCTACTGTAACAATCTTCTGGGGAGATGAGGCCTTGAAGTGTGCATTGTTCAGGCAATGTGAGCTACATTAGACTGAGCGTGTCCGCAGGAAGGAGGATGAGTGTTCACTGAGATGTCCTTTAGATCGACCTTGCCATAGGCTTCTTGTAACCAGGCAAAAAGTTGTTGTGGTTTGAGAGCTGTGAAAATTATGTGAGTGCTGGGAACACTAATATTTTCAGTCAGTAGCTGGACTGACTAAACTGAATGGTTGCAATGGTCTGTGTTCAAACATTCAACACAGACATGGATGTGGCACAGACTACAGTATATGCCTCACATCAGTTTTGTTAGCTGCTGCAAATTAAATAATACCATATAAGATGTGTATGCCAGAGTTTTCAACCTTGCAGAAAAGACATAAAGCAGTAAACATTGATATTAATGAAACAAAAAGTCAATTTAGAGTAACTGGTAGCACTTCATAATTTTTTTTTTTTCTGTAATAACAGTACTCCTTTACATTAAAATAATCAGAAATTCTACAGAACAGCATAGGAGTATCTAAACTACTGTAAAATAGATTAATAGATAATAACAGAAGCCATAGAGTTGAAACCAGTCAGTTTATGATATTATGGTATTCAACAATGGCAGCGTCTGAGGCATACCATTTGGGATTATTAAATCTGAACTGCTGCAGTCTAAAAGGTTCTATTAGAGAGCAAATAAAAGCAGATACTGTATTTAAGTCTCAACTTAAATGGCAATTATTTTTAGTACGGATACCAAATCCATCTGAAACAGCTAACAGAATATATTAAGAAATTAATAGCTCCTTTAAAGGTTTTATTTTTTTTTTTTTAAGAATATGTATTAACGGCTATTGATTGCATTGGTTACAGTGAAAGTGGAACCTATTCAAAGCTTCTGTGCCATTGTTTAATTTGGTATTACTTTTTTTAAATTTTTCTTTTGGTTAGCTGGCGGAGATATTCAGGGAGAAAATGGAAGCATACCGTCATGACCCCTTCCAGGAGACCGGAGTCAGGTTTTAGGGGAATCTGCCTCTCAAGGGACCACTTCTCCACAATGGAGGCGACCTGAGGATTGTCCACATTTAGGATGCGGAAGCCAGTCATATTGACACCGCAGAAGCGGTACGGCTCCAGGTTTATGGCCATGAGATCCTAGAGGAAGAGCAAGAGAGAGAAAAGATCTCATTTAACCAGCCTGAATCAAGCTTCATTGTTGCTGGGTGAGAGGCTTCTTGTCTCTTTGTCCCCTAATAAAGGCAGCAGATAGAGAGGGGGGTAAAAAAGAAGACAGACAGAGCAAAAAATAAAAGAGATTAAGGATAATACCATGCTTTCCAGGCCGCCTGGGTACAGCCAGATGAAGCATAGTAGGACGTACACCTCTTTGCCAGCATGCATGATATCATAGACAGTGAGCCAGGAGTCATTCGCACAATAGCTGATTGAAACAGTTATTTCCTCTGTAATCCGGTCTTCATTGCTCCCATCCAGCGAATTGAACCGTAAACACTTCACACCGCTCTGAATGCCGACCTGACACTGAAACGTATCACTATGTCTGGGCATTCAATGATTTGAACAGTGTGGATTCTTCAAAAAAGGATCCGAATTTCACATTCTCAATGCCGTGATGTGGGATGAAACACTCTGAAAATGAAATTGCTGGGGTGGAAAATAGCATTAAGATTAAGTGTAAATTAATCGAGATCTTTTCGTCTTACGAGGTCAAAGCAAAAGGCGCAGCCGTCTAACACAAGGTTCTGTAAATCTGAGAATGAATGGCAAAATGAGCAAGACCGTGTTCATTGAAAGAACTTCCCGTAATGCGCTGAGGCTAATTAACGCTCTAGAACAATACCAACACACACCCACACTACGCATGCTATTGTCTGGAGTGTTATTCTGAGAACAGTCGCTCTGTTTCTTGTACCGTCCTACATATTGCCAAACATGTTGGGAAGATGGGGGCGATGAATAAATGTGGTAGAACATAATAGACTATTTCATTAACACCCTGTGGGGCTGGAACTGTTCAGAGAGAAGCATGAAAAACACATGCAGAAAACTGCTTGCCCCAAGAAACAGCACTTTTTGAACTATACCATAAATGATTTTTTTTTTTTTAAATGTAGACACTGGAAATCTGTTTTATGGCTTCTTTCCATCTTAATGTTTTACTGTATTAGTACGGCATTCAAGTACAAGTGATGATTGATGCTCAAATGCTTAGAATGTAGTGGAATTGTAGTTGGATTATTGTAAACAAAATATCATTATATGAAAGTAGCTACATTGTTCATTTTATCATGTCTTAGATGAGGAGGTCTTAGCAAATTATGTTATGTAAATCCAACATCGCTGATCACCTACAACAAAAAGCCAGCTGCAGAATGGGTATTTAGAGTGTAGGGCTCTATGATTTAGACAGTGCGGAAAACGCGGACAGAATCGCGGAATCCATTCATAAATCCGGAATTCATAGTTTAACGCGGAATGTCACGGAATTTGTAAAAAATATTTAATTAACTAATCAAAAGCGGGTCATCACTTGAATCAAATTGCGATATGGACTTGTATCTGTAAATGTTAAGTCACAAAAGTCGATTAAAATATGAATCAAGCATGTTCTGCATGTCTCTGTTAATGAATGGCGCAGGCGCGCTGTTTGTTTACTACACACATAGCCTGCTGAAGGGCGTGCAACGCTCGCTGTTTTCAGTGTCTGTCATCTTACTAAATGAGGACATAAATACACGAACAACATCTCTAGAACTGCTCCGAGAGTCACTTCGTGTGCATTTTACCGTTTGATTTGAGTAAAACTAGAGTCATATCACATACACAGAACTGTAAAGATATTCGCAGGAACCCGTCAATATAAAAATCCCCTTTGCCAAAAATAAAGTTTGCTTATTTTTCAACAATTAAAAGATAAATGAAATTAAAGTTTATGCCTTTATTTTTTAACCAGAAAAATTAAATACACAACACAGAATTTCTGAGGAAAAAAAATCATAAAAAATATAATATTTGATAAAAATAGAAAATACGGTTAGAAAAAATAAAACATTTCATAGGGCCCTAAACATGTAATTTTGTTAAACTTAATAAATTGATGTGAAAATGTATGTTTCATTATTTAATTAATAAAACATCCTTTTTGATTAATAAAATTGAATTAAACTAATAAAAAGAAAAAGAAAAATGGAAAAAAACGGAATCCAGAAAAATTAATTTGGGAAAAAATATAACGGATTTCATAGGGCCCTAAGAGTGGGATAACAACATATATACAGTATATATATATATATATATATATATATTGTTTCAGTGGCGGTTTTAGGCATGGGCAACCACCCGTGGCCGCATTTTCTCAGGACACGTGGGGGGCGGCACAAGCACTTGGGGGAAAAAAAAATCATCTGCGCCCCTAAGCGGTTTTCTATGAGGGGCCGTATAGGCCATAATTATTGAAAAACCTCTTACGTACACTATTGAAATGAAAAGCATTGATCAACCTTAGTGAAATTCATTCATATGCACTACTGAAATATTTTACAAACACTAGTGAAATAAAAAACATTCATCAACCTTACTGAAATTCGTTCATATGCACTACTGAAATACCGCTTACATACGCAAACCTCTTACAAACACTAGTGAAAACATTCATCAAGTGTGGTTGCTAGGGTAACCAGAATGATTTCTAGGGTCATTGCTAGGGTACTTGGGGTGGTTGCTAGGGTGTTGCTATGTGGTTGTTAGGGTACTTAGAGTGTTTGCTAGGGTACCAGAATGGTTGCCAGGGTGGTTGCTACGGTGTAGCTAAGATGTTGCAAAGGGTACTCTGGGAGGTTGCTAGGCTCATTGCTATATGGTTGCTATGTGGTTGCTAGAGTACTTAGGGTGGTAGTTAGGGTGTTGTTATGCGGTTGGTAGGGTATCCAGGGTGGTTGCTACGTGGTTGCTAGGGTTCTCTGGATGGTTTTTAGGGCAGTTACTATGGCCCCCAGGATAGTTGCAAGGGCCGTTGATAGGTAGTTGCTAGTTGTCATAGATCGTTACTATGGAGTTTTATAGAGTTCTTAGCATGTTCTTAGCCAGAATTAGCACTTAGCTAATCGCTATTAACATGTAGCTATTCACTGCTAGCATGACTAACAATTTTTAGTCCAAAATTGTTGGGGGTTGAGGGGCGCTGAGAGGGGGTCTCGCCCAGGGAGTAATTCAATGTAGAACCACCACTGTATTGTTTAATATATGATCAATATCCTAATTTCCAATATATTTAATATCCCTCAAATTTCAGAGAAAAAGCATCAAGAAGATTATGACAATGTAAGGTTCTGACAAATACCTTAGGTCCTTCAGCTGTTCAGTGTGTTGTGAGGGTATAAGGGCATGCAAACAGAGTGGATAGAAGAAGAATTACTGGTTACTGGAATCTTGGATATAGCATCACATTTGGTTAAGGTGCACTACATTAATAACTAACCTGGTCTCGTAAAAATATATACATTTTTGCACTTTTTGTTCAACACTGTTTTTATGTACCTTACTGCACATTTGCCAGAGAAGTGTCCACTGAGCGGCGCTAAAACACAGGTTTAATACGTGAAATGCAAAATGTACCAAATGCAAAACTGATATGAAAAGGTATTTGTTGATGCAACCATGTCATTTCAACTTCCTTTTACACAGATTTTGCCAAACAGTAGTTACATGGGATTTAAACTGGAGCTTTCCAACACCTAAGTGCAACAACGTATTACATGAGCTACCGAGTAAACCTACTGTCTATGAAAACCCATAGATATGAAGCTGGATATGTGAGATGCTAACGTTCAGTAGCATCAGTTTTCAAATCTCTCAGCATATTAATACTGTCATATCATGATATACTTATAGTAATTGTGAAAAATTACGCTTTATTAATCGAAACTCTATAAATCTGTGTGAGAAGAAATAAAATGTGTTGGAGTTTTACTGCCTCTAGTGTTCATTGCTTTTGAAAAATGCACTGATGTACTTATTGGTACAGTATGTATTTTGTGTCCTGAGCTAGGAAAGAAAAACCAAGGGGACTGTAACAAAATCATTCATGTTTAGATTGAGGAACTACTTTATTTTGTCATAGATTCAGAAAGAACCTTACATGACATCATATTGTCAATTTATCAAATTTTTGTTCCTTCCTCAAAAGATCCAAACAGTTCCAAACGAACACACAGCAATTCACTTACTGGAAATTTACAGTCCATTTAGAGCAGAAGATGCTTTGGACTGACAAAATGTTATCTGCTACAGCCATAAGCCCTATTCGGACGGGACTAGTTTTGCAGGGGGTCGTTAAAGAATTTTTTGTTTCATAGGCGTACTTGGTGATTTTTATCCCGTCTGAATCTGCCATGTCTGTTTTTCTCTCACAACCTCTGTAATAATTCCAGAGCAAATTAACTACTGTTTTTCAGCAAACTCAGTGATGCTCTGAGAAAACGAATGCGATGTCGGTGATTGCCGGTGATATTATTTTTCACAACGCGTTTCCTTGTGTGTTTTGACCAATGCGATGCCGTAGATGCTCTTACCGCAGGCATGTTTGAAATATTTTCATATAGAAAAAAGTAAATAAATACAAATAAAGAGCCAGATCACATAAACTAAGACTAGCTATTGTAATATCAGTATCAGGTAAGATTTCTCACGTTCATTTCTGCACTCAGTTAACGTTACATATGCTTTAATTATCAAAATTAAACAAGGGTTTACTACAAATAATAATAAAAAAATAGTTAAACTAATGCAACCACACCTTAACATGTTTTTTTTTCTGTACTAGCCATTTAGCTTCACCATGGTATTTGTGATTATACTTATTGTAATCAATCTGAATGATTACGCAATGCACGCATACAGAGCGCGTGGTCTCTGTGATGCCCAGATGTACAAAACAGACCCTCCCACCTCTGTAATAAACATGGAGATGTTAGTCCCGTCCGAAATGGTACATGAAAATCACGGACGTCAGGTGATAAGAATCAAAACTCACACGTAGGGCTATAGACTGTAAAAAGATGGACAACGCGACTCCACTTCCTTCCACTATAGAAAGTGAAGCCAAAAGATGCTCAGTATGGCCGCTGACATTTTGCGAAAATGACGTCATTTGGAGTCAGAGTCTGCGTAGTAGAGATTGTGAGGTGGAGCCGCGGAATCAAAATCCCGCCCAAACTCTCGCAGACCAATCACAAGCTCACAATTATGATGCCACACCCTGTTTTTATAGCATCAAATAACTAGTTTAAAGCAAACTTGTTAGAAAAAAATAACTCTTGAACATACATCAGCATGATAAGAACTACCTAAAATGATGGAAACCATCTTTGTAAAAAAAAAATATTTTAAGTGTAATTTGATTATTTAGTTTGTCTCACGTCCGATTAGATTACCTGGAGAGGGTGGGGTTTATGACCTATACTGCAGCCAGTCACCTGGGGGCGATCGAGAAGCAATGGCTTCACTTTTCAAAATCACATTGTGCAGTCAGCCAATGCAGTTCAACCATGGAGTACATTCGTTTGCATAGTCTTCCAGTGAAATTCCAGCACATCTCCTCTGGGTGACTGTTACGGTCTATTTATCATAACAAATGATGAATGTGTAAAGATATATTAGATTTATTCACATGGCCAGAAAAAAAAAACAATAATAATAATAATCTAATGAAAACACACAGTCGATTAGTTTTCAGTGTGTTGGGTAGTAATCAAGCCTTTAGCAAGGATCAGTAAACCTCGCTCATAACTCAGGTTCTTGACATTTACGGTGCATTACAATGACACTCAAACTCTGTCTCAAAAACCAAGTGAATAAGTTTAAGTTTAAATAAAATATGCAGATAAAAAAGCCTTCGAGAAAAAAATAAATAAATAAATAAAATAATAATAATAATAAAAATTATGTATATATATATATATATATATATATATATATAGAGTATATATCTGTGGTGTGACA
>JAUMHE010000264.1:340248-351190 GCA_032359235.1 Enteromius mattozi
ACCACCCACAATCCCTGCCGGACCTGGGACTCGAACCCATGACCTTTGGGTTACAAGTCCAACTCCCTATCCATTAGGCCACGACTGCCCCCTAATGTGTTGAATGTGTTGAATGGTCACATGACCTGCAGTGAAACAGGTAGTAGAACAGGTAGAATACCAGAATACCAGCAATGGTGCCATGAGGGTCTCGTGAGACACCCATCTGCTCCTCCTCTCTCCTCCAGATGTTCAGCAGCAGCTGTGGTGCTCCGCTCCAGCGCAGCAGATGAAGCACGGCCTGAGGGTTCTCACACAGCTCCAGCAGCACGGCCGTGAGCGGAGTCAGCATGCGTCTGGGGCTCCGCTGCACACACACACACACACTGGCCCTCCTTCACAGAACCCAACATCTGGAGCACTTTATCAGTATTTCAATACAAGCATTTCAGTCAAATCCAGCACCAGCTGCAGGAGTGAGACTGGACTGATCGTGATAAGGAGAGACAACTGAATGCTGGAGGCTTTGCTGCTCAACCTGAGCTCACTGACTAATATGTGATCTCGTATTTAAAGGTGATTTCAGTACCCCGCATGATAGCATGAAAATAATACACAATATTAGAATGTTTGCGGGAATGGGTGGTAAGGTCAGAAATTCAGCGGGAGTGTGGTTTAACAGCGACAAGACATCACATATGCCTTTGTTGCCACTAGTTCTTTAAAGTTGGCAAAATAGGGCCATAATTTCCCTGCATGATTCTGGCACTATGCTGCTTCCCAGACCACTGCTTGAAAATTAACACAGCTTCACAGCTTTGAGTTGTTCTCAGCTTTGAGTGCTTAAACCCACGCTAGACTGAAATCAGTCATAATAATGAAGACAAGACAAAAATACAAATCATATAGCCTACATTTAAACAAACTCAAAAAATAAAAATGTGGCAAGAGAGAGGAATAAAAGAAATGTCCTAGGCTTGTTATTACATAGATGTTTGTGGAGAAATGTCTTTGTCCATCAGTTAAAGTAAATGATCAGTATGTGTAGTAAATTAGTGAAAATAAATGAAAAAGGTTAATTAAAAAAGTAAAATAAAAAGGTATGCTTTACTGACCTGCAGCAGCTGCAGCAGCAGATCCACGCCGCCGCCGGACACAAACACATCCTCCGTCCCGAAACAGCCCAGAACACACGACCTGAGAGAGAGCAGAAATCAGCAGACTCCCGGAGATTATAAAACCTCATCCTCTGATAGGACGGAGTCGCTTTAGAGAGTTAATAAGTGAAAGCACATTCACACTGATAATGTCAATAAAGATACAGTTTTAAACTCAAACTAAATTTTAAAAGAACAGCAGAGTTCATAACGACAAAGAGGAACAATATCGCTGGATAAATAGTTTCCCAAAAGCAAGTTCTGTCATTACCAATAGAGTTCAACTGACCTAACGCACCCCAGAAAAACACTGACAGCCAATCAGAATCAATCCAACTTTAAAGAGCTCAAGCATTTAAAGTAGACAGGGGATTAAGAGAAATTTCAGAATTCAATTTGATTTTGATTCACAAACTTGATTTGATTTCAATCTCGATTCAGTTTGATTCAATATTGATTTATTTGTCAGCTTTTCTTTTTCAATAAAAAACAATATTCTGAACTAATGCTGTAGACAATATAATAAACCCTGTAAGTTACATAATGAATTATATTAGTGATTCATAGTAATTCATAAATTTTAAATTGGCAGCTTCCAAAATAAAATGTATCATATAATACAAATTTATTATGATAATGTTTTAATAATGTAATTATGTTTAGGGTTAGGGTTTTCATTGAAACATTTAAACAGTGGATGTAATAAGTCGTGTTTATATTATGGATTGATTCAAGCACATTAAATATTAAAGAACAAATTCAACTATAATGAATATGAAATATAGTGTTTATATTCATCAAAATGCTCTTCTCTAGAGTTCTTAAGCAGAGGCTTTGTTTCATATCAAAAGACAAAATATTTTGTGATTATTGGACAGAAGGAGCTTCAATTGTTTGTTTTTGTTCAGGCATCATCTGAGAACAGCACAGATCGATTATTGGGATTTAAGAATCTGTACTTGTTTATCAAAATGAGATTCAATATTTTCAGCCTTAATTTAAAGTGACACAACTGCAGCGCACTTATAATTAACATTATAATGGATTTTATTCTTGGTGTGAACAAATAAAGACATGAGCGTCTCACCAAAGACAGTCAACGGCGGACAGCAGCAGTTTATTGTGACCCAGGCCGCTGAAGACCAGCGCGGCGTCCAGACTCAGATACTGGATCAGCACTTCCACCCCATCATGGCCAAACAGTTCCTGGACACAAGCAGCGCTGGTCAATCATCAGGAGAGCGTACAGCAGCGCTGGGATGGAGGAGACGCCTCTCACCTTCCTGTGCACTTCTCCCTCACAGAGCACAGACAGAAGCACCAGACAGTCTGTCTGGATCTCCAGAGCCACAGCGTCCTCGTCCTCCGGCCTCCCCAGGAACCGGCGCAGCACACCTTGACACAGAGTCTGCTGTGAATCTGCTGAGAGTCTGATCTGAGTCTGCTGTAATTGTGATCTGAGTCTGCTCTGAGTGTGATCTGAGTGCTCTGAGTGTGATCTGAGTCTGCTGTGAGTCTGATCTGAGTCTGTTCTGAGTGTGATCTGAGTCTGCTCTGAGTGTGCTGTGAGTCTGATTTGAGTCTGCTCTGAGTGTGATCTGAGTCTGCTCTGAGTGTGCTGTGAGTCTGATCTGAGTCTGCTCTGAGTGTGATCTGAGTCTGCTGTGAGTGTGATCTGAGTCTGTTCTGAGTGTGATCTGAGTCTGTTCTGAGTGTGATCTGAGTGTGATCTGAGTCTGCTGTGAATCTGATCCGAGTCTCCTCTGAGTGTGATCTGAGTCTGCTCTGAGTCTGCTCTGAGTGTGATCTGAGTCTGCTGTGAGTCTGATCTGAGCCTGTTCTGAGTGTGATCTGAGTCTGCTCTGAGTGTGATCTGAGTGTGATCTGAGTCTGCTCTGAGTGTGATCTGAGTCTGTTCTGAGTGTGATCTGAGTCTGTTCTGAGTCTGTTCTGAGTGTGATCTGAGTCTGCTGTGAGTCTGATCGGAGTCTGCTCTGAGTGTGATCTGAGTCTGCTCTGACTGTGATCTGAGTCTGCTGTGAGTCTGATCTGAGTCTGCTGTGAGTCTGATCTGAGTCTGTTCTGAGTGTGATCTGAGTCTGCTGTGAGTCTGATCTGAGTCTGCTCTGAGTGTGATCTGAGTCTGCTGTGAGTCTGCTCTGAGTCTGCTCTGAGTGTGTGATCTGAGTCTGTTGTGTGTGTGATCTGAGTCTGCTGTGAGTCTGATCTGAGTCTGCTCTGAGTGTGATCTGAGTCTGCTGATGATGGAGGACGCTGGAGACTCACCCAAGAGTTGGCCGATGGCTCCCTGATCACACAGATCCTGCCGGAGCGGCTCGTGCTGCGCAGATGCCACAGATCTGAGCAGACGCATGCAGTAACGCAGCTGAGCCTTCTTCCCGCCACTGCCGTGGAAACCTTGACCCTGCTCACCAAAGGAGTCTGAGACACAGCCGAGGAGATCCATCAGTGTCAGAGCACTTCAACTTCAAGTGCTTTTTACTTTGGGAAAGCCTTACTTCACGATGTACTGAAGCACAGTATCATACTTTTTACTTTTACTTTTTCAATTCCATTCTGAATAAACCACCACTGCCAGTAGCTCTGACAAACAACATCCGATTTGTGAACGAGCTGATTCTTTCCTATAATGAATTGCACTGAACAATTTATTTGTGAATCACACTGATCCTATTACTGTTCATGAGTAACAAACCAAAAAGAGTTCAGGTGCCTTTTGAATTTTTTTTTTAAATTAGCATTTTTCTCAGGCTCCTATATTTGACTTCAATGCCAATGAGAAGAAGCAATTCATTGCCATTAAAGTGAAATTACTGAACCTACACATTGGAGCCTGAAAAAATTGCTAATTTTAGAAGAAAATGTCAAAAGGCACACTCATTTATTCTTGTATTAATCATGAACTCCATTTGTTAATTTTTTTTAGAGAACAAGACTTCACATCATATGATTTTGCAGTAAATGTGTCTTGATTTAAGCATGTTTAGATATGTGTACTGGAAAGATATGTGTACTTTTGCAGTCCAGTTTAATGCTATGACTTTATGAATGTAAGACTGATCAGGTGTAAGGGTTTGTTTTGTGAATGGGTGAGTGTTGTACCGTCCTGCAGGCAGCAGTCCAGCAGCAGCAGCACACAGGTGTTGGCCTGACAGCTGATGTATTCATCCAGCATCAGCGGAGCGAGTGTGCTCAGGGTGGACAGCGCCTGCAGCTGCAGCTCCTCCTGCTGTCTGCTCGTCCAGCTGCGTCTGCCACTGCGCACCGCAGATGAACTTGGCTTAACGAGCAGCATCAGAGCCAGCATCACACGGCCCTCTCTGAACAACTGCTCAGCAGAGTGAGAAACACCATCAGCATGTTTAAAGGTCATGAACTGAGAAACCAAAATAAGATCATAAACACCTGCTTCTACATCGCTGCCTGTTTAGCCCCGCCCATTAATTATACAGCACTGTCTGTTTAGCCGTGCCCACTGATTAATGCACGTAGTGTAAATATCGAGAGGCAAACAGCAGGTCTACAAAGAAACTAAATGATAAAGACACTGTTTAGTGCCAAGTTGTGGTGAAACAGTGTTTGCTTTGCCTTCCGTCTGATCACAATGCTATTCAAACACAGCGTTCTGATGAGGGGGTTAAAACAGGACAGAAAAGAGACTATTGCTTCTCAATAATGTGTTTTGATGTAAATATCTTAAATATCTTAATAAGAGGCAGTTCATTAAAAAATATTTTATTAAGCTTTATTGTTTTCAACATATATTTAGCATATATTTCATTTTGATAAAGTGCCCCGCAGAAGAAGGAGAGTTTGAGCCATGGTGAGAATCATGATTTCTTCTAACCTGCAGTGCGGCTAGATCCTGAGACAGCACCACGATAATGTTCAGCAGGAGCTTCTTCATCTCAAAGTCCTCCTGGCTGAAGGTCAGCTTGAGGTTCCTCACCTGAGGATTGTGGCTCTTCACTGAGAAACACAAGTTTGTGAGGAAAGTTCACGCTGCTGCCAGGAATGCTTGTTAATCACCAATACTTACGCTCGGGAAACGTGATGAACGGCATGAGATGCTTGAGGAAGCCGCTCTCCTGAAACACAGAGATGAGAGCTGCTGCAGAGGAAGAGTTTATGATGATGATGATGATGATGATGATGATGATGAAGACTCACGATCAGAGGAGCGCCGGGGTTCTCCGCGATCAGAGTCAGCAGCACCAGCAGGTCGTTCCTCAGCTGACGCTCATGATGCCGGAAACCGTTCACGAGCAGGTGGAGGAACGTGTCCTTCAGAGTTCTGCAGCACAGAGAGAATCATGGGAAGGGTTAGAGGTCTGAACAACGTTTATGCTCAGCTCACATCTGACACATAATAGCAGGAAAATCATGTCAGTTATATTTTTATAGCACACATTGCTCCCATTACTGTCATTCAAAGAACTAATGGTTTTCATTTCTGCTGGTAATGATTTGCATTGTGAACTATTTTTTTCTAGTTAGTATTTTTCCTGTTTTTCAGATTAAGCATTTCAAATGAAAAGTTTTGTTTTGTTTTAACAGGACTGTAGTGTTTTATTATGTGGCACACAAGTTGCTGATTAATTGTGTTTTTATTTTGTAAATATTGTATTTTCATTGTTTTATGCAGATTTTACTGCTGTTTTTAATTACTCAGTAATACAACAGGTAAGTATCTTTCTTTTTTGTTGACCTAATTTTGTTTATGTTGAATTTTATGTTAAAGAGACATCTTGTGGCATGATCTGAAGTGTTTTTTACTTACGCGATGCAGTCGCTGCCGCTGAGCTGTGAGGTCACTTCCTGTCGAGAGCCGTTCTCCAGCAGGTTCCACAGGATCTCGGAGGATCTGAAGAGTAGCTCTCCAGACGGATCTCCCTCGCTCATGTGGAAGCAGATCTTGTGCGCGGCCTGAGCTCTTAGCATCAGGTTACAGTTGACTTCTGTCAGGAAGCACAGGCAGGTTCAGCCAAAGCCGTGATGCTCTGAGAGAGAGCGGAGGCTCTGATTGGTCACCTGATGATCTGGACAGGATCTGTAGCGTCTGCAGGAGACGCAGTTTGACTGGAAGCTGCTCCTCAGTCAGAGCCAGAGACATGACCAGCGTCTCAGCAACACCACTGCGTTCCAGCATCAGAGCTCTGTAGTCCAGACGAGCGGGAGACAGGCCTGACACACACACATCAGTACACACACAAACACACACACACACTTCAGTACACACACACACACACACACACACACACACACTCACAGCTGGATCACGTCTCTCACCGTCAGAGCTGTGTGTGTGTTTGTCACAGCTGTAGAAGGCGATCACAGTGGAGCAGATCTGATGACGCACCTCCGGCAGCGGGATCCTCATCAGATAACCTGCCATCACACACCACATTACAGAGAGAAAATGCCCCGGTGGACACACAAATCTCATCAACAAATCTGCAGGATCAAGCCCAGGAGGAGGCCATCCCTCTAGTGGAATGAGCCCTCAGACCTATAGGGCATTGCAAGCTTTCTGAGGCATAAGCCAAGGCTATAGCATCTACTTTCCAGTGGGAGAGTCTTTGCTTTATGACTGTCAACTCTTTTTTGCAGTCAATGGAGCAAACAAAGAGCTGCTCTGACTGTCTGAACAAGCTAAAGTGCTTCAGAAACACTTTCAACTCCCCACCAAAACAGGGCAAAGTAGTGCCTCTGCAACAGGCAACGCCAAAAGAGTTAACCACCTGGGCTTTGAACCCCTGAGGGCACCTTTGGGACATAACCATGCCTTGGTTTCAGTTCAAACTCAAGACATGAAACGCTAACTGACAGTACTTGAAACATGTCAAAATTAAGTGAGGGTTAGGGTTAGGGTTAGGTTAGCAAGCAAAATAATCTTATTTTAAACAGAAACCAAGAGTATTTTGATTGCCCCATTGGCAGATTATTTTGCTTGTTCCAAGTAAAATGTCACTTAATTTTGACATGTTTTTCTAAAAACAAAACAATACTTTTTTCTTGTATAGAAAATCCTTCTTGATTTAAGAAGTTTTAAATATTTTGGCTGGAACAATCTAATCTAATTTTGAAAAATTATTTTGCAGTGTGGGTCTTAACCCAACACCATCTCTCTTTGGGATGAGGAAGGTGCGGCTAAAAAATTTGACTTGCTGTACATTGGTAGTATTATTTCCAAATCACCCATGTCAAGCAGTGTCAGTGATATGAAAGCATTAGTGACAGCCTTCCACTCCCATCTGCCTAGTGTAACGATTCGTGATGCAGCAGTCTCGCTTCTCAGCGGGCAAGGAGGCGAGGAAACTCGAAGAATGAGAAACATTTAATGAGCGAAAACAGAATTTACTCATAAATCTATGAATACGCTCAATTTAGCCGCAGCTGGGATCAGATATCACCACAAAAGTCAAAAAGAGAAATTATAATTTGCATAAACATAAATAAACCCCAAAATTCTAAATTATTCCAAACCATTTTAATTTTGTTCTTTGTTTGATTTTACATTATCAGCAAGGGTGTAACTTTGGTTTGAGAAGTCTGATTTGAATCCCATTTCCTGCATTTACATGGGATTCATTTTTTTTATGTTGGTTTAGGGAAATAATTAAGTTAATTATAATGATAAATTCTGCCAAAAAGAATAGTAGGCTACTACTACAATCACCAAGATTTCAGAGAATCATTTTATAAAGTCAAAAATGTGTGTGTAAATAAAATTTAAATAATGTGAAACTTAAAGGAATAGTTGACCCAAAAATGACAATTCTTTTATCATTCACTCACCCTCATGTTCCAAACCTGTATGAATTCCTTTGTTCTGCTGAACATAAAGGAAGATATGTAAAAAAAAAAAAAGGTTTGTAACCAGCCTGTTTGGGGACACCATTGACTTCCATAGTATTTTTTTCCCACTATTGTAGTGTACAAACTTTTTTAAAAATATCACCCTTTGTGTTCAGCAGAACAAAGAAATTCATACATAAATTCATAACATTTATTGACAATTTTTTTTTCTGTTTGACTTAAGTGCATAAATTCTATATCGATACTTCAAATGTCGCAAAAAATAGTTTGGAAACACATTTGGTCGAGAAAAGGAGCTTTAACGCAAATAAATGCAGTGTCACATGACAGAATTAGCCAATAGGCAGCGTCCGTGTTCGTGGTGTTGCTCGTGTCAAAGCACCGTTTCTCTGTAGACTAGTTCAAAAGCATAAATCATATTCATATTATTGTCTCTGAAATTTTTCTCTCTGAAACATACATATCTTTATAATTTAATGTTTCTTTAATATGTTGAAATTTAAAATGTATTAATTTTGCTCTGAAGATAGTTGTTGAGTTAGTAATGCGTAACTGTGTGCGGCGCCGGCAGGATCACTTGATTTTTTGGAAAGGTTAGGGTTAGGGTTAGGGTAGAGTCAAGTAGTGATTTTTTGGAAACAGCTTACTACACTCACTCAAGAATAAGGCATTGCTTGAAACTATTCTAAATATTTATTTTATTTGTGTACAATCACAATAAAAACAGATGTGCTTTTATAAAAAAAAGGAAACAAACAGGATGCCGCTTTCTCAAGACCGCATCAGAAATGAACTGAAGTTTGACATATAATCTGCTACTTGTTGAAGTTTTTTTTTTCTTTCGTTTTGTTAATTTATTATTCATTTAGAAAAATATATTTCACATATGGGCCTATTTATTTCTTTTATATATATATATAGCTTTATTATATTGTTCTCTATGAGCACAAGCTCTGCACGTCATGTGATGTGAATCCTTTAAAAGTCCCCAGTGGAAATTACACCCCTGCTGGTCAGAAATGTAGAATAATTAAAATTCTTCAATGTTTCAAAGTCTGTTTTCTGTGTGAATATGTGTTAAAGTGTAATTTATTTCTGTGATGTTCAGCTGTATTTTCAGCATCATTACTCCAGTCTTCAGTGTCACATGATCTTCAGAAATCATAATAATATACTGATTTACTGCTTAACAAACATTTCTGATTATTATCAGTGTTGAACACAGTTGTGCTGAATGATATTTTTGTGGAAACTGTGATATATTTTATTTTTCAGGATTCACAGATAAGTAGAAAGTTCAAAAGAAAAGCATTTATTTATAATTGAAATCTATTGTAATATTATAAAGTCTCTACTGTCACTTTTGATGTATTTTATTGATCACTGATGAATGAAAGTATTATTTTCTTCTTTCTGATCGTGTAGTTAATATGCTCACCCATTTGAGACACACAGTCTGTCACCACAGCGGCGTAGCTCATCTCATCAGACACTTTCTCCTTCAGGAAGGGAAGACTTGAAGACAGAGAGCACTGATGATTTCATTAGTTCAGTTCACAGATGCTGTAAAGACTATTAAGACTGATCTCAGACCTGCATATCTGAAGTAAATCACAGAGGATTCGGGAATACTCCGGATGATCGGACACTCTTTCAGCACAAAGATTCATAATCTTAAATACATCAGCGAGGTCCCTTAAAAGCTGGACAAGGGCACTTTAAGGAAAGTGTTAATCATGTCACCTTCATCATCATCATCATCATCACAGGGTTATTCCACCGAGCCTCACAGAGTGTCATGCGGTGCGTCACACCAAACATCAGCTAATATCTGAGGCTGGAAAATGCTGACTGTAGTGCTGTAAACTGAGCCATCAGGGACCGTAGTATCCTAGAGAACACTGACATCAGCAGGAATTATTACTCTCACCCACACTTTTATTTTTCCCCCTCCTATGTTTCTGAGTGGATCTTAGAATTAGAAGTATATAAATGAGAAACGTATGAGTATATAAAAGGAGTATATAAACAAAGAATGCAAAAATATATATCCAAAAGCTCTCATTTATTACTTTTTAGAATCCCCTTTTCCTTTAAAACACCATTTTTAATGTTGTCACAATTATAGCAGTGTGATCTACATGAATCTTTTAGGATACAAATCCACGCTGGCATTGTTTTACCACCTTCTTCAGGATGAAAATCTGCCTTTCTTTTAAGGAAGACTGGAAACGAAGGAGAGAGAAAATGAGCTCAATACTGAACGAGAGATGAACAAACACTACTAGTGTTGCTAGTGATGCATTTCATTGACTTTTATTGGGATCTGTCATTAAGATATCAACTACATACAACTGACTAGTATGTTCTGCAGTAGTGATTAGTACTTATTTTTATGATCTGGTAATTATTCATTAAGGACTTTTTTTTAGATAAAAATACCTATTATACTAATTAAGTCATTATTATGCTAAATACTCAATCATATATACTGGAGTAGTACTTGTTCATTAGATACCTCTACCTAAACATTTATTATTTATAACATTTATAACATTATATATTAGTACTCATTCGCTGCATACTAGTATGTATTGATTAGCTAGTAGTAAATATTCAATACTAGTTCACATTAATTAAATAATAGTATTTATTCCAAGTGTTATTAGTGAGATTTTTCGATTGAACTCTACAGTGGTCATTCTAACTTGTCAAAACATAACAAGAAAAAACAACAGTTGTGACTTTTAAGATTTGTTACTAGTAACAACTACAAAGAGTACTAGTGTCTAAAGTAGTACTTGTACCAAGTGAATAACTAATATCTATTAAATACATACTATATTTAAGGGCTTTTCACACTTGAAACTGTTAACCCTTGGTGTCACGAACTGGAGGCGGGGACAACAGCGGATTCATAAGCAGGTTGTTTATTGAATAACGGAGTGGTACAAGCAGGGTCAATC